>SEYY01013129.1:240000-242500 GCA_009176605.1 Armadillidium nasatum
ATTAGAAATATATATATATATATATATATATATATATATATATATATATATATATATATATATATATATATATATATATATATATATATATATATATATATATATATATATATATATATATATATATATATATATATATATATATATATATATATATATATGTGGTCATTCTTGTCCTTATGCCTATGGCCTTCATTATAGACTGGAATAACATTTCTCTAACTTTGAATAACTCGTAAAGGAACATTGAAGTCAAAGATTATTTTTTTTGAAAGTTGTTTTTAATTTAATGCTTTTTGCGTTTAAAATGCTGTGTTGTTTTACCTTTAATGTTTAAAAAATATTTTTTTTAATGAAAATAACTTTTATGAAGCTTATATATATATATATATATATATATATATATATATATATATATATATATATATATATATATATATATATATATATATATATATATATATATATATATATATATATATATATATATATATATATATATATATATATATATATATATATATATATATATATATATATATATATATATATATATATATATATATATATATATATATATATATATATATATATATATATATATATATATATATGAAAAAATGTTTATTAAAAAAAAAAAAAAAAAAAAATTAAAATAAATTTTTACTTTATTATTTGTTTTGATTTTAATTTTTTGTAACTGTTGTCGGTATTTATTATTGTTACTTTTGTTTTATTTATTTTTACTGTTATTTAACAGCTATTATTATTATTGCAAAGTTTAGTATAAACTTTACAAAAAAATAAATAAATAAGCAACATGCTTTATTCGTATAATAAACAAACTTAATTGCTGGCTTTTTTTCGGAGGTACTTTGATCGCTTTCACTTTTTCTAATCGTATTTTACTGGCCAAAAGTTATACTCTGCTGTTGGATTGCCCTCCATCCCTCTCAGCACTGTTTATATCATTAAATTCAAAGAAAAAATAATTAAAAAAAAAGTTCAGACATATTGTACAAAAACTGAACTAAAAAAAAAAAGTAGAAATTTCGTAGAAAAGGTCAGTGGTTGTCATAACTCGATTTAATTTATTTAAAATGACAATCCGATTTTATTTAGTAAAGAGCTTTTATTAATTTTTTTTTTGTTTTAAGTAATTTCTAGATTTACGTTGGGTTCCTTCAGAAGTTGTATCGTCTCAATAGCTCTGTTACTGTGGATGTATAAGTGTGTATGAATCTCCTTATGCAGTAATATATTAAGATTCTTACTCCAAAGCTTCTAATAATAATTTAAGTAAACTCTCACAAATAACTTCTCAGTGAAAGCCAGGATTTTTCTCGTAGGACAACTTTCATAAAAATTGTCTTAATACTTGGAATATATAGAAGTTTATTCGGAAAGTATATTCATTTACAGTTGAGAAAATTTTATAAAAACAAAATTTGTGTTTTACCTATCGTCTTTCATAAAGTTCTTACCCCTTCAATTGTAATTTTTAAGATCTTTGTTTTGTTTGAAAAAATAAAAAAGATAAAAAAAATAAAAACGTGTATTTCGCATAATTTAAGCTTTTACCTAACAAGTAGGCAATTTTATATTGTAGATGGTCATCATGAATAATATATGTTAGAGTTTAAAATTCTGAAATTTAATAAAATCGAATGAAGTAAATGCATATGGTGTTTCAGTGTTAAGAAATATGTAGTGATGGATCGGATGTCATATTTTTTATTCGGATGCTCCTCATCCTCGCATGCGGATGCGGATGCCATCACTAGAAATATGTCTTCTACTATCTCTTGCATCAAATCCAAAAATTTTAATTTAACGCTAATGCCGTAATATTTTTACACGTCTAATTCCGTCTTTTTAAAATCGTACAAACTTTTATTAAATGAACTCATATTATTTCAACTGAATTTGAAGGGTTACCATCAGATCTACTTGTTCTGCTGAAATGCGAGCCGGGAGCATGGAACCGTAAGGTTTTCTAGAACAAAAGAAAAGGACAAAGTTATACCTAAGATTTTTATTCTCTTTATAAGAAAATAAGACTTTCCGGAGTCATGTGATTTTAAATTGATAGAGTCGGAGTCGTATAATTTTTAAATGGAGCTACAGTTGGAGTCAGAGTCGTTTTAATTTTTAAATGAATCCAGGAGTTTGAAGCCGGCAAAAATTTTACCGTCATTCAATCCTATTCAAATCTCTAATTTTCAACGAGAACTTTACTATTTTATGACATTAACAATATCTGGATTATTGTTGTGATTTACACATTATTGTGTGGAAATTAAAACTTAAGAATAAAAATTCGATTTATTTTCAAAATTACTAAATCGGAGTAGAAAGAACTTTCTTTTAATTGGTATTTGCATTTAAAATTATATCTCCAGTTAATAGGGTAAAATTGTATTTAACTATTTGAATAAGTAATAAATAGATTATTTTTTGCTGTTACTATTACTACTACAGGTGTTTTTTTACATACCAT
>SEYY01013130.1:0-27500 GCA_009176605.1 Armadillidium nasatum
CCAGACTTAACCGCTTTGTTCAATCTTACATGTACTCTACTGGTAAAGTTTGGAACACACTTCCTTCATCTATTTTCCCAACTTCCTATGACTTAGGCACCTTCAAACGCCGTGTATCAGGTCATGTTGGCTTTTGATTTGACCATGTTCCTGACTTTCCTCCCAACTCTGGTGGAACATTATTAGGCCTCTGGCCTTTGCCCACCAGAGGTGAAAAAAAAAAAAAAAAAAAAAAAAATATATATATATATATATATATATATATATATATATATATATATATATATATATATATATATATATATATAATATATATATATATATATATATATATATATATATATATATATATATATATATATATATATATATATATATATATATATATATATATATATATATATATATATATATATATATATATATATATATATATATATATATATATATATATATATATATATATATTACTTTCAAAATAACAACTACAATGATGAAACATAAAACTGCCTCGAAGATGCTTCGAGGGGCGGCAACCAAAGAATGTCCCTCATCCACTCCTTCCCCTATCACTACTTGGGAGTTGGAGGCCTCAGGAGATGAGGTTAGTGCCACCAAGACCTCTATGAAGACTTGCCCTGGTGCAGGTTCTTCCTTTCTAATTAACTTCGGCAACATTCGCGGTCTCTTTACTAATTTCTATTTTGTCGAAAACCACCTCTCTTCTTCTAGACCTCATCTCTTATTCTTAACCGAAACTCAGGTGTTTGAGTGCTCTGAGAGCAAGCTCTACTATGCTCCCTTCTACTGTCTCTATCTTTAATTTTCAGCTAAAAGCAGATATTGTGCATATGTGCGCAACGATGTTGTCTGTTCTCGAGTCTCTAATTTGGAGTCTTCTAAATTCTCTACTTTATGGTTTAAACTTTCTTGCAACTCTACAACTAAATTTATCTGTTCTGTCTACTTATCTCCTAACTCTACTGACTATCCAAAATTCTTCAACTATCTTAACTTTAAAATAGATCACATTCTTTCTTCTTCTCCTTTCTAAAAAATCATCATATTAGGTGATTTCAATGTTAACCACAACCAATGGTTTTCATCTAGCTCTCAAGATTCAGCTGGTCAATTCGTTTCCTAATTTTCCCTCCAGAATAACTTTGAGTAGTTGGTGCATCTCCCTACCGGAACCCTGATACTTGATCTTTTTCTAACTTTTTTCCTTCTCCTTACACTGTTAAACTCTTTCATCCTCTGGGTTCATCCGATCATCTTCTTATATCTCTATCTTTTAATGTCTCTTCAAGTCCTCCTCAAGAACGGGAACCTCCTCTGACGAGGAGACGTTTCTGTTATTTCGATGCCACTAACTGGTCTGACTTGCCGTTGTACTTTTCTGATTTTCAATGGATGATAATTGTTAAGGTGGGAGGGGTTCCTCTGAGTGTTCAGAGCGCATAACAGAGGTGATTCCCTCTTGCATTGAGGATTACATTCCATATTAAGTTCCTTCTACTAAAAATAACAAGCCTTGGTTTAACTCTATTGTTCTCGTGCTATCCGCCGCAGAGATGTTGCCTTAAAGGACTACCGTCGTCTTCAAACTCTAGAAACTCACGCAATTTATATTTCATCCCGGAATCGTGCAAAATCTATTCTCCGTAACACTAAAAACTCATTTCTCCGTTTAAAATGCATCAATCTTTCTGGTTTCTCTTCTTCGCGTTCTATCTGACATTTTGCAAAAAAATGTTAACTCTAACTTTGCTTCTTCCTCTTTCCCTCTTTTATTATCTTCTGACGGTTCAATTGCCGCTTTGCCTTCCTCTAATGCTGAACTCTTCGCTCAAACTTTTGCTTCTAATTCAACCTTAGACGATTCCGATGCTGTTCCTTCTATTTCAACCACCCTCCAACTCATTTATGCCTAAAATTGTAATTTCTTCTAAAGACGTTATTTCTTATCTTACTGAGTTTAACACTAAGAAGGTGTCTGGTCCTAATGCTCTTAATTCTGTGGTTCTCAAAACTTGTCTTTCCGAGCATATGACCTGCCTTGGTAAACCATTAATTGTGGTGTTTCTAAGGGTGGTTTATGTCCTATCCTCAACACTTTTTCTACTATTCATTAATGTCTGTTACCTTATTACCTATCCAATCCCGTGATGATGACTCCTTCTTTCATTACTCTTTTCAGCATCAGTTAATTAACGCTAGAATGATGACCTTAGATTAAGAGACTTTTTATCTTTCTCGTATTTCAAAATGGGGTAGAGAAAACAAGGACGTTTTCAATGTCGCAAAAACTCGTTTACTCCATCGCTCTCCTTGGCACAACCTTCCACAGAACTAGACCATCTTCTTCGAAAATACACAACTCAAGCCTTCATCTGTCATTAATATTCTCGGTGTTTCTTTCTCTCGAGATATTTCTTGGAAGAATCAAATTACTTCTCTTTCTAAACAGGCTTCTAAGAGGTTGGGTGTTATGAGTCGCCTTCGTGATTTTTTACGCCACCCCAATTGTTTTTTCTTTATAGTGTTGCTGTTCGCCTCTATATTGAGTACGCCTCACACATCTGGAGGGATTCCACTCATTCAGCGCTCCTTGACAAAGTGGAGTATAGAACTTTTAATTTCATTAAATCTCTCTCTCTCTCTCTCTCTCTCTCTCTCTCTCTCTCTCTCTCTCTCTCTCTCTCTCTCTCTCTCTCTCTCTCTCTCTCTCTGTCACAAATTCTCATAATTCACTTTCAGCTCGTCGAATTGTTGCGTCACTCTCTCTCTATACTATCGCTATTACAAAATACACTGCTCTTCTGAGCTCTCTCGTCCCATACCTCCTCCATTCAGAGGGGCTCGTGAGACACGCCTTTCTACACAGTCTCATTTTTTCTCTGTTAAACTCTCAGACTAAAGACTTAACCTTTATGCACAACCTTACATGTACTCTACTGATAAAGTCAGGCACACATTCCCTTTATCTATTTCCCCATCTTCCTTTGATATGCAAACTTTCAAGCACCGTGTATCGGGACATGCTGACGTTTAAGGATTAGGTTCCAGTATTGCCCCAACTCTGGTGAAAATTAGTAGGCCTCTGTCGTTTGGTCACCAGAGGATATATATATATATATATATATATATATATATATATATATATATATATATATATATATATATATATATATATATATATATATATATATATATATATATATATATATTGTTACTGGGCCAATACCAGGCCCTAGCAACCACGAGTTCTTCATTCTATAGTCTCGGCACAAGTGAGGGTTAAATAAACAAACTTATATATTCATTACACATGTTTATCAATATCATCTCAATAACATTTACATTAACTCTTCAATAAATCACAGAACATATCACAGAATCAATAAATATCACTTATCACAATTTATAAATTAACATTAAAAACTGAATAATACACAATACGATTTCTTCGTTTCTCATTTTTCGCTTGTTGAACATCGGTGCAAGAGTGCTTTCTCGTCTGTTGAACACTTCCAGAGGAAAGCAGCGCCGTCCAGCATGTTCCACAGAAGCCAGTACAATAATCCCCAGGAAATCACATCCTGTTCGCCAAGACCGGTCACCGAATTCCCCAAGAAGGTCCTCCGTTCAAGTCCACACTGTTGACCTGAATGCGCTTTCCCGCGCTCTTGCCAATAATTCCCATATTCCGTAATCATTAAAAAAACATCAGCAATTCGACGGCACAATTTATCCATGATTACAGATGTAGCATAAAAAGTCTTCACTCAATCCTTAAAACCTTTATTTATAGTTACGAGTACACAAACTAGCAAGGCAACATTAAACAATAACACCGGTCACTTTAAGTTACTCCAGCCTCCATCTTATCAATAATCGAGTAGTCCTTTTTTTCTACTAAATTTTTACTCCAAAAGTTAACCTCGTTTCTATATTTTAGTTGGTTTTAGTATTTTCGAAACTAACCTATCACAATATATATATATTAAGCTCAAGAAGAGCTTGCCGATCTGGATGGGATTTTCCGGTAGGGTCATAGCAACCTTGTGAAATTCAACACTTTAAAGACTCAACTTCTTCACATCTCCCTCTCAAAAACACCTCCCAACTTTCCTATCCTCTCCGATGGCTCTCCCGTCTCACCTGTAAATAGCATTAACATTCTTGGTCTTAACATAAACAATAAATTGTCTTGGAAACCACATATCACGATGGTTGCTAAAGTGGCCTCTAAGAAGCTGGGAATTCTGTTCAGGTTGCGAGAATTTTTTTCTTCTTAACAGTTACTCAAAATATATTAGGTTCTTATTTGCCCTTGTATGGAGTACTTTTCTCACACTTGAGGGGGCTCCGGCTCCTCCCCTCTTCTAGATAGGGTTGAGTTTAAAGCTAAAAGATTAATTAACTGGCCCCTACTTTCAAGCTCTCTTGACCACCTATCTCTGCGACGTGACGTTGGCGCACTATCCCTTTTCTATAGGTACTACAATGGCAGGTGCTCGAGGGAATTGGCCTCCCGCATTCCTCCACCGTTGCGTCGTCCTCGTAGAACAAGGGGTTCCCTACTTTCACACGAATTTTGTGTTGATGTAGGAAACCCCAGGCTAGCCCGTTGTGGTGCCTCCTTCTTTCCAGCCACCTCTGTTCTGTGGAACTCTCTACCATCATCTATTTTTCCTCCTGTGTTTAATCTTCCACTCTTCAAGGCTTCAGTCTGTGCCCACCTGAGAGATGTGCGCTAGGTGTGTGTTTGAGTGAGTTTTTCTTCATTTTGTGTGCGCCCCCTCCTTGAAAAGGGCTCTGCCCGTGAGTGGTAACGTTTCTGTTAAAAAAAAAAGAAAAAAAACTTTTTTATAATTATATATATATATATATATATATATATATATATATATATATATATATATATATATATATATATATATATATATATATATATATATATATATATATATATATATATATATATATATATATATATATATATATATATATATATATATATATATATATATATATATATATATATATATATATATATATATATATATATATATATATATATATATATATATATATATATATATATATATATATATATATATATATATATATATATATATATATATATATATATATATATATATATAGGTGGCCAGAGGCCTACCAATAACCACCATAGTTTTGAAATTCTTTGGACGGGTCAAATTGAAAACCAATATACCCCAATAAACGGCCTTTGAAAATGTGTATGTTAACTAAAGGAAGTTGGGGAAATTGATAAAGTGAATAAATTTCATAATTTACAAGCGGAGTTCATTAAAAACTAAACATAGAGATTAATTTTAGTGTCAGAGAATTGGAAAGAAAAAGGATGAGACTGTGAAGAGATGAGTGTGGCTGACTCGCAAACAGAAAAAGATACCGAGAAAGTTAGTAAGAGTAAAATGGTTGATAGGAAAAAATCCATACTTTCCTCCTTTTCAAGGAGAGCTGTGAGAAAGAAATACATGGACGAATAACCCTATAGAACAAGCAACTTGTTCTAACATGGAAAATCATTTTCATATTAATAACTTCCAACATTTCTTCATACAAGAACTAATATCAAGACTTCAAATATCCTTACACTCATCATCTAACTTTATACAAACAGATTAGCCTAAAACACTTTCGATATATTATGAAAAATAAAAAATATAAATGAAAAACATTAAAATTTCGAATGAAACAGTTAAAAGAATAAAGATTACAGATGAATTTTTGTTTACACTGAGTTTTTTAGTAGAAGAAGCAATGAGCTGCTATAGTAACTTCTTAAATCAATGCCAGATGCATGAAACATACTATATTTATAATTTTTTTTTTGAAATAAAGTATCCGTTATGGTTAAGATGTTAAGGAATGAAACTACATTAATGAAAAGTAGTTTCAGATAAGTTAGAGAATTTTATGATGCATGATTGTAAATCATGAATGAATGAAAAGTGAAAGGTTGAACTTAAAATGGAGAAAAGAGGTAGCTGATGAAGAAACTGAGGGCCTGGATATGTGAAAGTGCAAAGGCTGAGAAGATCTAAGGTAAAGGTATAAGGATCTTAAAACGGAAATGAAATGAGTACGAGTAGGTCAATAAGTTGGGATGTACAAAAGGATAGATATCGTGACCTCAAAATGGAAAATGATAAGAATCGTGAATCTGCAGGAAAGTTTGTTAAGAAAAAGGTTACCAACCTGAAAAAATATATTGAGCGGCTAAATATATGTTTATGCTTATGTGTGTGTGCATGTGTGTCTGAGTGATAAAGTGAATGTATGATTATATATGTGTCTTGCAATTTGTACATGAGTGTGAGCGAATGTATGTGCATATGTATGTATTTGAGCGTATGTGTCTGTGTATGTGATTGTATATGTATCTGGGAATACGCATCTGATTCTCATTTCATATATATATATATATATATATATATATATATATATATATATATATATATATATATATATATATATATATATATATATATATATATATATATATATATATATATATATATATATATATATATATATATATATATATATATATATATATATATATATATATATATATATATATATATATATATATATATATATATATATATATATATATATATATATATATATATATATATATATATATATATATATATATATATATATATATATATATATATATATATATATATATATATATATATATATATATATATATATATATATATATATATATATATATATATATATATATATATATATATATATATATATATATATATATATATATATATATATATATATATATATATATATATATATATATATATATATATATATATATATATATATATATATATATATATATATATATATATATATATATATATATATATATATATATATATATATATATATATATATATATATATATATATATATATATATATATATATATATATATATATATATATATATATATATATATATATATATATATATATATATATATATATATATATATATATATATATATATATATATATATATATATATATATATATATATATATATATATATATATATATATATATATATATATATATATATATATATATATATATATATATATATATATATATATATATATATATATATATATATATATATATATATATATATATATATATATATATATATATATATATATATATATATATATATATATATATATATATATATATATATATATATATATATATATATATATATATATATATATATATATATATATATATATATATATATATATATATATATATATATATATATATATATATATATATATATATATATATATATATGAGTGGCGGCTCGTAGCTTCTGAAGGTGAGGAGGCACAACAATTGTCAATATATATATATATATATATATATAATATATATATATATATATATATATATATATATATATATATATATATATTAATAATACGTGGCCAAACTCTAAAATAAGGCACCACCAACGTATCTCAAACGATATGATGTTTACAAGAAAACTAATAACATTTGGAATCAGGATTGAAAACTGATATTTAATTAAAACAAATTAACAACATCTCACTCTACTACAATTTATGCCAGACTAAATGAAAAGGAAAGATTCTGCAAGATGTTGCTTACGCATGCGCAGTATCATCCTAAAATGTGAGGCAAATTTTAATGTTGAAAAATAATTTCTCCGTAACTTATAAAGTATTTTTTTTAGGCTTTTCAATTTTAAGCCAAATAAAATACTTCATTCGAAAGACAAGACTTCACCTTACAGAACATATGAAAAAAAAGTAAAATGAAATTCCATAAAAATTAAAAAGTTATGATAAAAATAAAAAAGGTAAGAAAAATCAATTGCCTCCCTTCGGGAAAAATATACGTAGCATTTATTTTAAATAAATATCACAGTTGCCATTGTAACGAGGAGGCTTCCAATATGTTTCTATGGTAACTATGCATGAACCATTTTAATATATATATATATATATATATATATATATATATATATATATATATATATATATATATATATATATATATATATATATATATATATATATATATATATATATATATATATATATATATATATATATATATATATATATATATATATATATATATATATATATATATATATATATATATATATATATATATATATATATATATATATATATATATATATATATATATATATATATATATATATATATATATATATATATATATATATATATATATATATATATATATATATATATATATATATATATATATATATATATAGAATATAAAATATTATATTTTACGCCTTGTATGAAAAAATGTTAAATTTTAAAATCGGAGTTGCTTAACCTAATTTTTGAATTAAAATGTTATATTTTTATTAAATACTCGAACGGAGGCACTGCCTCCCCTGCCTCCCCCCAAAAGCCGCCACTGATATATATATATATATATATATATATATATATATATATATATATATATATATATATATATATATATATATATATATATATATATATATATACATTCGAGTTTGTGTCTATGTATGAGAGCATGATGTTTTAGCATTGTATGTATATGTGTGAATATACTTTAATGTATTACATTAAAAAATTAAGAAAATCTGAAAAAAGGAAAATAAATCATTTTAGTTACAGTTTTGTGAAGAATATGGTTGTTAGTTTAGAATATTTTAAGTAATATGGAATAATAATACGTGAATAGTGAGTGGTGGTTATGCGTAAAAAAAAAAAAAAAAAAAAAAAAAAAAAGAAATAAAATGTAAATGTTGGGTACAATAGAAATTTAGATATTTCTAAAATTGATGAACATGGTGTATATGAGATTATTTGGGTATCATATGCGTGTACTTTAATGTATTGCCTTAAAAAAACTCAAGAAAATATGAATAGAAAAAGAAAAATACGAATTATTTTAGTTATAGTTTCGCAAACAAAACGGGTAATAGTTTAGAATACATTAAATAATATGGAATAATAATATACGTATGGTGAAATAAAATATAAATGCAAAGAATGTAAAGAGTAATAAAATGGAATTATTAAATGTTGGTAAAATGGAAATTTAGAAATATGTAAAACTAATGTACATGACTTAAGAGGATATTTTTGCTCTTATATTAGAAAGATCTCGTTGTCTAGTGTATAACTTCATGGAAATCCATTTCTGCGGTTGATCGTTCGAACCTATCTATCTCCGTCAAAATTTGAAAATTGGAATTTTTTACGAAAATCGATGTAAAGAGTAAATGAGAGAAAATCTATGGAGATGAAAACCATGTTTTCAGAATATCCAAGACGCTCCCTCTCTTAAGGGAACTCCGAGTTCCGGAACCCTTCTACGAGGGGACTCCTTTCCCCGCTCTTCAGAAACCTTCGAGTTCCTAAATCATTCTAAGAAGGGAACTCCGTTTCCCCTCTTGAGGAACTTTCGTGTTCAAAAACCTTACAGTAATCTACTAGAAACATGGAAAAAGAAAAGTTCTGGGTTCTTACATAGCTTCGGACTGCGCTACGTCCTCCCTATATATATATATATATATATATATATATATATATATATATATATATATATATATATATATATATATATATATATATATATATATATATATTGTTTTCTTTTTATGTCTCGTCCGGTGGGCAAAGGCCAGAGGCCTACCAAATTCCACCGGAGTTGGGAAAGATCTATTAATTATCATGGTCGATGGTGGCCGACGTGTCCAGACACACGGCTTTTGAAAGTATGCAAGTCAAAGTAAGTTGGGAAAACAGATGAAGGGAGTGTGTTCCAGACTTTACCAGTAGAGTATATGTAAGACTGAGCATAGCGGTTAAGTCTGGGGTCGGAGAGTTGGACAGAGAAAGGATGAGAATGAGTAGAAAGGCGTGTTGCACGAGCTCTTCTCAATGGAGGAGGTATGCAACGAGAGAGTTCAGAAGAGCAGTGTCCGTTGTAATAGCGATAGTAAAGAGAGAGTGACGCAACAATTCATCGGGTAGAAAGAGATTGAAGAGAGTTAGTAGGAGCAGGAGAGTTGATGAGACGAAATGCCATTGACTCCACCTTCTCTAAGAGAGCTGTATGTGTGGAACCACCCTAGATGTGCGAAGCATACTCCATACAGGGACGAACAACACTCCTATACAGAGCAAGCAGCTGGGGTGGCGTGAAGTAATTCTGAAAGGCGTCTCAGAACACCCAACCTCTTAGAAGCTTGTTTAGAAAGAGAAGTAATGTGATCTTTCCAAGAAAGATCACGGGAAAAAGAAACACCAAGAATATTAAGGACAGATGAAGGCATGAGTTGTGTGTTTTCGAAGAAGATATCATAGTTGTGTGGAAGATTGCGTCGAGTGGAGAGATGAAGGAACTGAGATTTTGAGGCATTGAAAACAACCATGTTTTCTCTGCCCCAATTTGAAATACGAGAAAGATCAGAGGTTAGTTGTTCCAAGGCTACCCTTCTCGAGTCTATCAACTGCTGTTGGGTGGGACGTTTTTCAAAATGGAAGGAATAATGAAGGGTGGAGTCATCAGCATAGGTGTGGATAGGAGATGAGGTGTTAGAGAGAAGGTCATTAATGAAGAGTAGAAAAAGTTTTGGTGATAGTACAGAACCCTGAGGAACACCACTGTTAATAGATTTAAATGATGAACGGTGGCCGTCTATAACAGCTGCTATAGAACGACCGGAAAGGAAATTAGCGAGAAGATCACAGAGAGAAGGATAGATACCGAAAGAGGGAAGTTTAGAAATCAAAGCTTTGTGCCAGACTCTATCAAAGGCTTTCGATATGTCCAGCGCAACAGCAAAATATATATATATATATATATATATATATATATATATATATATATATATATATATATATATATATATATATATATATATATATATATATATATATATAAAGCCGCATTACTGAGGTGATTCTCTCTGGCATGGAGGCATACAATCCATATTCTTTCCCTTCTACTAAACCTAACAAACCTTGGTTTAACTCTGCTTGTTCTCGTGCTATCCGCCGCAGGGATGCTGCCTTCAGGGATTACCGTCGTCTTCAAACTCCAGAAACTCACGCTACTTATATTTCATCCCGGAATCGTGCAAAATCTATTCTTCGTAACACTAAAAGCTCTTTTCTCCGTAGAAAATGCAATAATCTTTCTGGTTCCTCTTCTTCACGTTCTTTCTGGCATTTTGCAAAAAATGTCAACTCTAACTTTGCTTCTTCCTCTTTCCCTCCTTTAATATCTTCCGACGGCACAACTGCCGTTTTACCTTCGTCTAAAGCTGAACTCTTTGCTCAAACCTTTGCCTCTAATTCAACCTTAGACGATTCCGGAGCTGTTCCTCCTCCTTCAACCCCCTCTAACTCAATTATGCCTGATATTAGAATTTCTTCTACAGATGTCATTTCTGCTCTCTCTGAGCTTAATACTAAGAAGGCGTACGGTCCCGATGGTATTCCTCCTGTGGTTCTCAAAACTTGTGCTTCCGAGCTTGCACCCTGCCTCGGTAAACTATTTCGTCTTTGTCTCTCTACTTCAACCTTCCCTTCTTGCTGGAAACGTGCGCTCATTCAACCTGTGCCGAAGAGGGGGGACCCCTCTCAACCTTCCAACTACCGTCCTATTTCTTTGACCTCCGTTCTCTCTAAAGTTTTCGAATCTATCCTTAACAGGAAGATTTGGAAGCATCTCAATTCTTCTAATCTTATCTCTGATCGCCAGTATGGCTTTCGTAAGAAACGCTCTACAGGTGATCTTCTTTCCCTTCTCTCTGAATCTTGATCCTCCGCTATTCGGCATTTCGGTGAATCTTTTGCTGTCGCGCTGGACATATCGAAAGCCTTCGATAGAGTCTTGCACAAAGCTTTGATTTCTAAACTTCCCTCTTTCGGTATCTATCCTTCTCTGTGATCTTCTCGCTAATTTCCTTTCCGGTCGTTCTATAGCAGCTGTTGTAGACGGCCACCGTTCATCCTTTAAATCTATTAACAGTGGTGTTCCTCAGGGTTCTGTACTATCTCCAACACTTTTTCTACTCTTCATTAATGACCTTCTCTCTATCACCTCATCTCCTATCCACTCCTATGCTGATGACTCCGCCCTTCATTATTCCTTCCATTTTGAAAAACGTCCCACCCAACAGCAGTTGATAGACTCGAGAAGGGTAGCCTTGGAACAACTAACCTCTGATCTTTCTCGTATTTCAAATTGGGGCAGAGAAAACATGGTTGTTTTCAATGCCTCAAAAACTCAGTTCCTTCATCTCTCCACTCGACACAATCTTCCACACAACTATGATATCTTCTTCGAAAACACACAACTCATGCCTTCATCTGTCCTTAATATTCTTGGTGTTTCTTTTTCTCGTGATCTTTCTTGGAAAGATCACATTACTTCTCTTTCTAAACAAGCTTCTAAGAGGTTGGGTGTTCTGAGGCGCCTTCAGAATTTCTTCACGCCACCCCAGTTGCTTGCTCTGTATATAGGGTGTTGTTCGTCCCTGTATGGAGTATGCTTCGCACATCTGGGGTGGTTCCACACATACAGCTCTCCTAGAGAAGGTGGAGTCAAGGGCATTTCGTCTCATCAACTCTCCTGCTCTTACTAACTCTCTACAATCTCTTTCTGCCCGTCGAATTGTTGCGTCACTCTCTCTTTACTATCGCTATTACAACGGACACTGCTCTTCTGAACTCTCTCGTTGCATACCTCCTCCATTGAGAAGAGCTCGTGCGACACGCCTTTCTACACATTCTCATCCTTTCTCTGTCCAACTCTCCGACCCCAGACTTAACCGCTATGCTCAGTCTTACATATACTCTACTGGTAAAGTCTGGAACACACTTCCTTCATCTGTTTTCCCAACTTCCTTTGACTTGCATACTTTCAAACGCCGTGTGTCTGGACACGTCGGCCACCATCGACCATGAAAATAGACCTTTCCCAACTCCGGTGGAATTTGGTAGGCCTCTGGCCTTTGCCCACCGGAGGAAACATAAAAAAAAAAAAATATATATATATATATATATATATATATATATATATATATATATATATATATATATATATATATATATATATATATATATATATATATATATATATATATATATATAATATCTAGCTTTGGGTTTGTCGCATCAAAATATTTTTGACTCCAGCTCCGGCTTTAATTTAAAATCTTTATTTTGTTCTAGTTCTGGTTTAATATTCACCTATTCCCAAAACCTTTTAATTGCTCATCTCTGATTATTCATTTTGCCTTATGTTCTCAAATTTGATATGAACTTTTTATTGATTTATTATGTATGGAATGCTTATGAGGTTAAGTAATGTACAAGATTTTACATTTATGAGCACTTATTAAAAATAATTTATTGAATTACATTTTAACCTATTAATAGTTTTAGCTTCATAGTTTTGTTTTACTATAATAAAAAGGAGTTTTTTTTTCATGAGTGTTTATTTGAAGAAAAACAATGAAGATTTTTCGATTCACCATAATTGTCTTAATTTTGATGTAAAATTTGTCTCACAATGTCTTGGAGTACGTAAAAGAGCTTCGATAAACATTCTGAAATATCTAAGCTAAGAGAGACATTTTGTTTCTCAGTCACTTTGAAGAATGACTAAACTTCTTTGATGTAATTTTGTTAACTTTTAACATATTTGAATTGTCTGATTATATTAATTATCTATTGAGACGGCACTAATGATCAGTTAATTAAACCTAAATCCAATTTCGGCTTTTAGGACATATTAAGCCTGTGCACCATTAGTTCCTTTATATGTTTGTGAGAATGGTATAAAGT
The DNA here is from genome assembly GCA_009176605.1 of Armadillidium nasatum. Classification (NCBI taxonomy): domain Eukaryota; kingdom Metazoa; phylum Arthropoda; class Malacostraca; order Isopoda; family Armadillidiidae; genus Armadillidium; species Armadillidium nasatum. Next base: position 13,973 of record SEYY01013130.1, read on the forward strand.
CGGAATTTAGACAGGGTGGCCAACGTTACTTACATTTTACAATGGAGTAGTTACGCATCTAAAATATGTGTTCACGATTTCACCTAACTAATTTGTCATATTTTATACACAAAATTAGCAAAAGTAAATAAAGTTTCAAAACTTACAAATATACGGTACGTCATCTATATTTCGGTATTCACATATCACACGAACTTTATTGCCTTTTTCTATATTTGTTTTCTCCTCGAATGCCATACTTTCTCGACTTTTAGCCTGAAATAACAGAAAATAAAGTTTCAATATAAATTTTGTTGAAGAGTGATAATATATCACCAAGCCACTTATGCATTTTCACAAAGACATGATCCACAACAGATGCAACAACTTCACAAAAGAACTTTTCACAAGCAAAGTCGAATATATAAAAAGTCGAAACAGATTTTCTCTCTTTAATTAAGTGAAATTGGAAACATTAATTAAACATCATTTCAATCTACAAGTCTACAACTAAAATGAAAGACTAAGAAACCACACGAAAACGCACCTTTCCATCATCAGAAATGTAAATTGGCTTTAAATTTTCTTTTGTCCTGTAATCTCCTTGAGGAAAAAGCAAGTTTTCATTACCATTATACATTTTGTTTATTAAAAAGTTAATTCCAACATTTTCCTTTTTGGAATCACTGAACATTTTCCAGCAAGTCTCATTGATTACAAATCTTCCGGTTTTTGGATCAACCACAAACCCTATATATATATACATATATATATATATATATATATATATATATATATATATATATATATATATATATATATATATATATATATATATATATATATATATATATATATATATATATATATTGACTGACTGCTGTCGGAATCGGTCGCATTGGAAACAGCTGTGAAAGAAGAAAAGAGAAGAGCCTGAGAAGGGATTGAGAGTGATGCAAGATCTCAGAGGAACTATTAGTAGAGGAAAGAAAATGGACTAATAGAACTAACGCCAGATAACTAAAATTTTTGAATATTTTAAAATTTTAAAATATTTAGAGTTTATTTTTATTAAATCAGAATTAGAAATTAAATTTAGATTAAATAATGAAACAAAATTAATTTTACACGGACTAAAGTGGAGGAGCAACAAAATTTTGAATAGCAGTTCTTTTCAACTAGTAAAATATTTTAAATGAACATTTTAAAGAGGGCGTGAAAAATATTTATATTTATATAACATTTGATTGACCAAGAAAGGATTGGGATTTTGTCGCAGTCAGGACAATTGGAGAATTATTCTTCGTATGGTTTTAAAGGCTGTGAACCTTTTTTACCAGTATTTTCTTCCCATGTACGGTTGCAGGAACATGTAGTTTCTGCAGCCGACGCCACCCTGCATCTTGCGGGATATGGTGTAATGTATAATATATATATATATATATATATATATATATATATATATATATATATATATATATATATATATATATATATATATATATATATATATATATATATATATATATATATATATATATATAGTCAGGTAGAATTGAGAGATTTAAGTTATGGGGAGGGTTCGATCTAAAAAAAAAATTTTTTATCCGATTCTCCTGAAAATTTCAGTATAAATAGCTTTTTTCCCGACGAAAATAGTCGATTCCTAACGTTTTTACGAGGTATTTAATGTTTAGCAGTTATATGGGAATGTTTTTCAAAAGTTAAATCTACGGTGAAGCCACATAAAAAATATTTTTGGTCTGAAATTTGGAACATATGTTCCTTATTCTATTGGCTACAAATATTTTTGATAGACTTTTGCTCCCAGAGTTAAACAAGAAACAGTATTAATCCAAGACTGACCCACTATCGAAAGGAATTTTTTTTTGGAAAAGAAAAAATTCAAATTTTCGTGGAAAAAATATTTTTTTAAAACAAAATGTAATTACTACGTAAATAAATTTTGGCACACTTATAGAAGAGTGTTGGGGCTACAAATGCTTTTTTGTACTTTGTTCGATCTGATTTGTTTGTTCCGAGATATGATCTCTGAAAAAAGGTCTATTTTTAGAAAATATTAAAAAATTTCAAAAGTTTGAGAGGCTATACTTTCCTTCAATAAATTAGCATATATTAATGCTCTAAATAAATGTTGTAGACCTTTCTCTCCTCTAAACAATGTCCAAATTTAATCAAAATTCTTAAACAGGATTTTTTTTAAATAATTTTTTTCTCCGAAAGGGTAAAAAAAAATAAAAAAAAAAATTTGACTGATTCTACCTCTTTTTTTGAACGTAATATCAAAAATCGCTTGGCGGCGGATTAAAGAGATTGGGGCTAAGATTGTTCAGGCCAATTTTCATCTCATGTGGAAAAATATTTTTTTCCCGCTATTTCTTTTTTTTTTTGAGTTATGACCACTAATACCTATGAAACCGTTATAGACTCATAAAAACACGAAAAATGGAGCTTTTTTCACCGGGAAAAAAGCTATATACACTGAAAATTTCATCCATATCGGTTAAAATAAAAAACTTTTGTTTAAATCGAACCCTCCCCTTATATACTGAAGAAGCTCCTGGGTGTGAAATGTATATAAAAGTTCAATAAATGATGTTTGAGGGAAATAGATATGTCTTTAATCAAGTTTTAATAATAAAAGGTTTAGCAAGCTATAGTGAATTAATATAAGGTTAAGGTTATTAGTGAAAGAAAATAATTTTTGGTTAAAAAGGTAAATCTTGTTTTATATTAATTCAGCAAAATATGATTTCATTTCTATATTTCTATATGTAAATGATTTCGTTGCGTAAGAATAGGTATTTGAAGAAATATTATTTGCATGTTATGAAAAGTAATGTAGGAATATATGTTATAATGATAATTAATCTTAGGTATATTATCTCCATATGCATCTTAAATCTCTGCTTATAGCGAAATAACAACTGTCTCTATATAAAATATTCTGTGTGTCATGTTTTAACGTTGGATAATAGTTAGAATATGAATAACAAAAACATGTATATGTCAATTAGACTTCAGATTGAAAGTTTATTTTATTATTCGTGCTTGCTATTGATATGAATGTTGAATAAAAATAAGAAGTATACACCATAATGATCATGTAAATGCTCAGTGTTAATGATAAGTTGTGAATGGAAAGTTAGTTCTTATAAAAATGTATTAGAGAAATTAGGATTTGTATTTGTTCATATGTTAAAAGTTAGGCAATGTATGATGTATTAAGGTATGTTTTGAAGATTATATGATATAAATATATACTAGGTTATACAAGTTATGTGTTAGAGGGATTGGACGTTTTTTATCATATTAAAGTTAGAGGATGTGAAGAGCCTTAAGTAATATGTTGAAGAACGTGAGACGAAAATATAAGTAAAAGTTCGAAAAATATTTTCTGAAGAGGTTCGGATTATCTTCGGTAATTCATTAATGTTGAATTTATAATAAACATAGAGATAATATATATATATATATATATATATATATATATATATATATATATATATATATATATATATATATATATATATATATATATATATATATATATATATATATATATATATATATATATATATATATATATATATATATATATATATATATATATATATATATATATATATATATATATATATATATATATATATATATATATATATATATATATATATATATATATATATATATATATATATATATATATATATATATATATATATATATATATATATATATATATATATATATATATATATATATATATATATATATATATATATATATATATATATATATATATATATATATATATATATATATATATATATATATATATATATATATATATATATATATATATATATATATATATATATATATATATATATATATATATATATATATATATATATATATATATATATATATATATATATATACTATATATATATATATATATATATATATATATATATATATATATATATATATATATATATATATATATATATATATATATATATATATATATATATATATATATATATATAAACGAATAAGAGTTTAGGGTAAGAAATATATGAGTTTGAGAGATGTTGGCATGTCTATGATCATACCCTAGTGATAAAATTAGGCAGAATAGAGATATTTAATTTATATATTGATGAAGCTCTGGGGTGAGAAATGTAAATAAAGGTTCAATAAATGATGGGTTAGAGGGAAATAGACATGTCTATAATCAAATTTTTATAATAAAAAGTTTAGTGAGCTATAGTGAATTAATTTTTAAAAACATCAGCCGATTCTATTGAAAATTTCAGTATATATATCTTTTTTCAGAAGAAAAAACTCCATTCCTAACGTTTTTACAAGGAATTAAAAGTTTAGAAGTTATTTCGGAAATTTAAGGAATGTTTAAATCTACGGTGAGGCCACATCAAAAAGGTTTATGATCTCAAATTTGGAGGGTGTTTATAAATCTATTGGCTACAAAAACCTTTAAAAGATTTTTACTCCTAGAGTTATACAAAAAATATTAATAGTCCAAAACTGACCTACTATCAAAAGTAAATTTAAAAAAAAAAAAAAAAAATCAATTTTTTGTTAAAACGATATTTAAAAAAAAACTTCAAATGCTACAGTAGTTATTTTTAATGGGTGTATAGATGAGTAATGGGGCTAGAATTTCCTCTCTATATGTTTTTGATCTTAATCGTTTGCTCAGAAAAGAGCGTAGGAAGCAAAATTACCGGCATATCTACCGTTAATATTGGAAGATGATTCGTTAATCTAGTCCTTTAATAGCGGTCTAACTGCCGATCTCGCTGTGTATGCTAATATATATATATATATATATATATATATATATATATATATATATATATATATATATATATATATATATATATATATATATATATATATATATATATATATATATATATATATATATATATATATATATATGTGTGTGTGTGTGTGTGTGTGTGTGTGTGCGTAAAATTTCAAACTATTATATATATATATATATATATATATATATATATATATATATATATATATATATATATATATATATATATATATATATATATATATATATATATATATATATATATATATATATATATATATATAATATTCTTATTTAAAAATAAGATTAGTTCTTGGAAAGCTTGCTGATATTCTTATTTAAAAATAGGATTAGTTCTTGGAAAGCTTGCTGATATTCTTATTTAAAAATAAGATTAGTTCTTCGAGTTTTAGATGTCGAAAAGTTTTCAATTACTTTTTCATTGAAATCTGATATTTTACAAACCATTTCACTCTCTATTAGTAATTTTTTATCAGTAATTTTTAAATATTTAAGTATGTAAAAGTGCAGCATGCCTATATATATATATATATATATATATATATATATATATATATATATATATATATATATATATATATATATATATATATATATATATATCGAACAAAAAAAAACAAATAATATCGGTAATTTTTCTTCCACAAAAAAAAAAAAAAAAAAAAAAAAACCACATCCAACCTCAACACGAATCTATAACAAACTGTTTCATTTTTAGTCTGTTATATTTAAGAACTTCTTAAAAGGACAAAAATAGCAACTTCACATTTTTTAAACATTAGAAACTAATGTCCAAGTTGCCAAAAACTGTCAGAAGACAGACTGGCAACTTCATAAAAACTGCTATTCAAATTTGGCATACTTTTTTTTATAAGTTGCTATATCTGTCTTATTATTTAAGAACCAATACTTTGGCCTTTATTGAGGACTCTGATTTTAGAGCCCATATTTTTCATAATTGCAATGTGTCAAAAAAAATATCGTACCTACAAATTTGCAGTTTCAAAACGCATTTAATTCTTATTTTTTTTATTGATTTATACTTTTTATGTATTAAGTTGTTAAAAAATGAATTTAAGTCACTTTTCTGTGACAAAAATTTAATTTTTATATAAACATCCTAAGCCTGGTATTTTTAATTTGGAGGGGCTGCAGCCCTGGAGCCCATGTAGACGAGCCGCCACTGTATATATATATATATACATATATATATATATATATATATATATATATATATATATATATATATATATATATATATATATATATATATATATATATATATATATATATATATAACTTCAGTCCCAAATATGTTTTTGCTTTGTTTTTTTATAGTTCAGCACTATTCTCTTGAAATTCCCTCACGCCTCCACAGAGGAGCACCCTCCCTAGATTAAAAACTCCTGATTTAGACCAAAGAATGTAAATTTGCAGAAAAGTTTTCTGGCATTGTCACAGTTTTAAAATTTCTAAAATCTAAACAGTTGGCCAATTTAGCCTATGTTTTTTTTCCAGGAACAACTGAGGAGGTAACTTTCAGGAAGACATAATTTGATAAATAATGCCAGATTTTATAAAATTGCAAATTCCGTTGCATAATTTTGGCATTTATGGGATTAATCCGGGATGTAAGTGACCGAAAGGCTAAAAAGAAATATCGACGCAAAGAAAGAGTTACACACTGTTAAAAATTAAAGATGGGACTAGATCATCAAAAATCCAAACAGATGTTTTGAAGATCATTGTAGAATGTGAAATTTCTTTTCAAACATAGCCGGTTACTAAGTTAAAATAATGCATTTATTAATACCACAAAAGCAGATACACCTGACGATTCGAATGATCACCTGAGTACACACTGAAATAAAAATAAGATAAGAAATAGGAGATTTCATCATGACATTCTTTTGGTATCTTTATCTAAAGGAGCACATATGTTGTAAAGAGAGCCAGAAAAAAACCACAAACCAATTCGTTGGCCAAAGCAGAAACAAGTTTTCCATGAATTAAAAATTTACTGAGATTAAAAAATCTTAACATTAGTTTAAAATTATATATATATATATATATATATATATATATATATATATATATATATATATATATATATATATATATATATATATATATATATATATATATATATATATATATATTGGGATGGAGTGAAGTATCGGTATCGGTATCGGCAAGTATCGGCATATTTTCCGATACCGGTATCGGTATCGGTATCGGTATCGACCTTTTCAGTATCGGTTTGGTATCGGCAAAATTTTTAGATAAGAGTAAAGTATCGGTATCGGTATCGGTATCGGTAGTAGTATCGGCATATTTTCCGATACTGATACCGGTATCGGTATCGGTATCGGTATCGGTAAAAATTTGAATCACAACCCAGAGACGATTAAAAGGAGCTCTTTCAATTGGTATTGGTGTTTGTTGGAGCAATGAATGGAACGGAAGTGGAATTTAAATTTACAGGTGCCATCAGTCATGCCAGGTGGATGGCCAAGGCCATCTATTGTCTGAAGATATTTCTAATCCGAGGATAATTTAAACTGAGTCATGAAGAAAAACGTGCCTTAGAAGCTGTCTGTATTTTTCTTGTCAAAGCTTGGTTCAAATGCCCACAAAGCACACTTGGCTCCCAAGCAAGACTTTGACCTCTTGCGAAGTTTGTTGGACTATCAGGAGATTGTCAACGATATTTCTGAGAGAGCTCTGGTGAAATTCTCAAACCATTTGTGGTATTTCAATGCAAAATTGGTAGCCCTCGTGTTTTTTGATTCCTCCATTTTAGACAAAGGAAAATCGGAAATGGCGAACAAAGTCCTAAATGAGACCGAGACCGAGATAGAAAATTCAAGAATTGTAAACCCCAAATTTCGAAGACACCAGTTGGAAGAACTGGCTAATGCAGGGTTACCTTGTTTAATTGCCAAGGGGACAATGAATTTCTTTGAACGTTTCCATATTAACGCAGATTTTCTCAAAGAACCCCTAGTAGTTGGCCTGAAAATATACATTTTAAGGAAGGAATGAGGATTGTGAAGTCACTAAGGGTCGTTAATGATGTGCAGAACGAGGAATGAAATTAATTATAAACTTTAATAATCTCCTCATTCAAGATGAGGAGTAGAAATAATATGTTTTACAGGTAGTACGCAAATGCGGAAAGTTATATCCTGATGTTTCAAAAATCACTTTAAGCAAACCTTTAGAATAGATTATTCATTATTTTTTCCTTCTTAAAGATTGCAAACGATGCAATGTCACTCTCTTTTCTTAGAACAATATTGCCTATGATTTAAGAGATAAATTATGAGAAAATAATGAGAAGTTTCAGAGATACGGACCAAAGACATCGGTAGCCAGCAAAAAATTCGAGATTTTTGAAACTTTTAACGCCCAGCGGCACGTGTTAACATGCTCCAATCGTGCTCAAACTTTGACTATCAAAAATCTGCAAAGACTGATCATTTTTTTTTTTTTGGTTTTCCCGTTAACAAAAGTTGGGAAATAATTTTCTCCTCCCTATCACTGCGGTCACCCTAATATATATATATATATATATATATATATATATATATATATATATATATATATATATATATATATATATATATATATATATATATATATATATATATATATATATTAAATTTAAACTTAAAGTTCATTTCATTATATAAATTTGTTTATCTTTTTTTCTCTTATGCTCACTCTTCAACTTATAGTTGTTAAAATTTTCTAACTTAAGTGATGATATTAATTTGTTTTATTTTAATTCTTTTATATATTTTGCCTTTTATTTTATTTCACTTATAATCTTAGTTCTCATTGTTCGTGTTGCTCATAATTGACTAAAATTCTTTTGTGATTCATATTTATTTTTATTGTTTGTGTCTCCCCATTGTTTTAGTGTCCTGTTATGTTCATAGTATTGACTGAAACGTTAACATTTATTTTAAATGCTTCCTTAATTTATATTATCATTTAATTTACATCATTAATAAATATTGACATATGTTGCATTCACTTTGTGCTTTGCTATTTTTGAAAAAATTTAGGCTTAAAAGATGAGCTCCTATTTATAATATATATATATATATATATATATATATATATATATATATATATATATATATATATATATATATATATATATATATATATATATATATATATATATATATATATATATATATATATATATATATATATATATATATATATATATATATATATATATATATATATATATATATATATATATATATATATATATATATATATATATATATATATATATACCATAGGAGGGTTTTTGGAATCAATACTTGGGCTACATGGCATTTTTCTGGGGCTCCTGGGTATAGGAGCTACCAACCAAGGTGAAGCAACGCCAGAATGGGCACAATAACTGTTGCGACAAATTTAGCAATACTAAGACAGAGAGAAATTTTCCTCAAGCCAGGATTCTAAACCACTAACAACAACTTAGCCGTTAGACAGTGTATGTAAGGCTTGACCTTAATTGGTTGCTCCTGCAACCCAGGAGCTCCAGCAAAATGCCTTTTAGCCCCATGAGGGGTTCCAGGCACCCTCCTATGGATTGTAATATGTACCGTGTTGCTACAGGGATTCGAAGCATATGAGCTGGAGAACTTATTTATTATGACTTTTATTTTGGGAAGACGGTGTAGCTCAGTGGTAAAGCCTTATGTACACTGTCTAACGGCGAAGCCGTTGTAAGTGGCCTCGAATCTTGGGGTGAGGAAAATTTTTCTCTGTCTTATTATTGCTAAATTCTTCGCAACAGTTGAACAGTTGTTGTGCCCATGTTGGCGCTGCTTCATCTTGGTTAGTTCCTCCTGTAACCCAGGAGCCCTAGAAAAATACCATGTAGCCCTAACAGGGGTTTCAAGCACCCTTGTATGGATTGTAATAAGTACCGAGTTGCTACAGTGATTCGAAGCATTTGAGCTTGAAAACTGTTCTACTATGCCTTTTTCTATGGGAAGGGAGTGTAGCTCAGTGGTAGTCATATATATATATATATATATATATATATATATATATATATATATATATATATATATATATATATATATATATATATATATATATATATATATATATATATATATATATATATATATATATATATATATATATATATATATATATATATATATATATATATATATATATATATATATATATATATATATATATATATATATATATATATATATATATATATATATATATATATATATATATATATATATATATATATATATATATATATATATATATATATATATATATATATATATATATATATATATATATATATATATATATATATATATATATATATATATATATATATATATATATATATATATATATATATATATATATTATATATATATATATATATATATATATATATATATATATATATCTATATCATATATTCCATAGTATTTGCATTAAAAATAAAAAATAAAGTATTTCGTATATCTGAATTCAGATAAATTCCTTCGAAATATACCACCTACTATATATTAATTATAAATTTTTTTATTTTTACATGAATTTGAAAAAAAGTATTATTTAGCGTAAAAACGAAAGTAAAAATATTTTCATTAAAGCGAAATATAAAAGGCATAATAACTAAAATAAAACTTTCCTCCAGGGCTACAGGGGAGAATAATTGGAACCCCGTCAATGGTTCTCTCCTCTGATTGAAATAATTCAAATATGGCTTCTGGTTTGTCCACTGTTTTATTGAAATAACAAGACCTCCTCGTAAGAGTATAAAAAGAGTTATAATCAAATTCGTCACTGGCAAATTTATTACAATAAGGTGAACTTGTTATATGTACCTGTATGATATATATATATATTATATATATATATATATATATATATATATATATATATATATATATATATATATATATATATATATATATATATATATATATATATATATATATATATTAGGGAGATAAAGAAATTTTACCTCCTCAGGGTTCGAACCACCGCATTTTGCGACTGAGAACGACGAAAAGACTCGGTGCTCTACCGCTGAGCTATCCACGAACCCAAAAAAAGTTCGCTTGAAGAACAGTTTCAAGCAATCGATCATCCCAACAAAGTACCGTCACCATTTATTCACTCTGTTCCTCCACCGCTCTTTAAATCTTAAAGAGCTGTGGAGGAACAGGGTGAATAAATGGTGACGGTAAATTGACGGGAAGATCGTTGGTTTTTTGGGTTCGTTGATAGCTCAGCGGTAGAGCACCGAGTCTTTTGTCGTTATCAGTCGCAACATGCGATGGCTCGACCCCTGAGGAGGTAAAATTTCTTTATCTTCCTAATATGTTCTATTGACTTTGTACAGCTTCTGCTTGGTTTATAAGCATTATTGAGTATATATATATATATATATATATATATATATATATATATATATATATATATATATATATATATATATATATATATATATATATATATATATATATATATATATATATATATATATAGAGAGAGAGAGAGAGAGAGAGAGAGAGAGAGAGAGAGAGAGAAAAGCCACACGGGTAAAGACCTTTTCAACAAGGGAGCACACACAGTGAAAGAAAACTAACTCAAGAATACACCTAATGCAAATCTCTCAGGTGGTCACAGACGGAAACCTTGAAGAGTGGAAGATTAAATACAGGAGGAAAAATAGATGAATGTTAAAAGTTCCACAGAATAAAGGTGGCTGGAAAGAAGGAGGCACCACAACGAGCTAGCCTGGGGTTTCACACTTCCACATAAAATTGGGGCGAAAGCAGGGCACCCCTTGTACATCGAGGACGACGCAACGGTGAAGAAATGCGAGAGGCCAATTCCCTCGAGCACCTGCCATTGTATTACATTTAAAAAAAGTGATAGTGCGACAACGTCACGTCGCAGAAATGGAGGTTCAAGAGAGTTTGAAAGTAGGTGACAATTTATTAATGATTTACCTTTAGACTCCACCTTATCTAGAAAAGAGGAGAAGCCGGAGCCCTCCCCAAATGTGAGAACAGTACAGTACCCATAAAAGGGTGGATAAGACCCTTATATATTTTTAGTAACTGCTCAGATGGAAAAAATTCTCGCAACCTCAACAGACCTTCCAGTTTCTTAGAGGCCGCTTTAGCAACCATTGTGATATGAGGTTTCCAGGACATTTTATTGTTTATTTTTAGACTAAGAATGCTAATGATATTTACAGTGGAGACGGGAGAGCCGTCGAAGAGGATAGGAAAGTTGGGAGGTGTTTTTGAGAGGGAGATGTGAAGAAGTTGAGTTTTTAAAGAGTTGAATTTCACAAGGTTGCTATGATCCCACCGGGAAATCCCATCTTGATCGGCAAGAATAGAAGTAGAAAGTTGAAGACGGAAAGCAACTCTAGAAGCAAAAGAGGGAGCAGATTTGAAATGAGTAGAAGAATGCAGAGTTAAGTCATCAGCATAAGAGTGAACAGAGTTAGAAGTGCATTTGAGAAGATCGTTAAGGAAAAGTTAAAATAAAGTTGGAGATAAAACGGAACTCTGAGGAACACCACAGTTGACAGAAAAGGAGGAAGAGGTCACTCCATTTACAAGAGCCGAAATGGGACGATCTGAGAGAAAACAAGACAAGAGTAAGCAGAGATAAGGAGGAAACCCAAAGGAATGAAGCTTGGAGAGCAGCGACGCATGTCATACTCTGTCAAAAGCCTTGGATATGTCAAGCACCACCAAACAAGACTCCCCGAAATCAGTAAGGACAGAAGAATATTAATCAGTAAGATAGGAGAGTATGTCACCAACTGATCTCGAACGTCGAAAGCCAAACTGGTGATCTGAGAGAAGAAAATGAGACTCTAAATGATCCAGAAATTAGAGTTGAGGAGACTTTCCAAAATTTTAGACAGAACACAAGTGAAAGCTTAAGCTCGATAGTTAGAAGAGTCAGAGAGGCTATCTTTTTTCGGGATCGGCTGAACAAAAGCACGATTCCAGCTTTGAATAAAACTATTAGTATTAAGGCATAGAGGGTAGAGCTGAACGAGTACAGGAGCTAACTCGAAAGCACACTCACTCAGAACACGAGGGGGAATGTCATCCGTTCCACTGGCCTTCCTGACGTTCATAGATTTCAGAATCCCATGCACTTGATCATGAGTAATTACAAGTACATTCACATGTGATACCTGAGAGGAGAGGGAGTAGGAGGAGGAATGCCAGAATCGAACAGGGTGGAATTAGAAGAGAAAAGGAAGCCGAAGAGATTAGCCTTTTCAGTAGGAGTATTAGCTACACAATTATCAAAGCGAATAAGAAGTAAAAAGGCAGATTTACAAAAGTTATTAGAGATATTTTGAGAAGAGGCCAGAAATTTTTTTCAATAGGAGAGCCATGGAGGTCAGCGCACTTCCTTTTTATGAAAGTACGCTTAGTCCGTCGAAGAGCATCCCTGCAACGATTCCGAGCTGAATGAAAATTGGCAAGAGTGTTAGAAGAAGGTGAGTTTTTTCATTCACAATGGGCATTGTCTCTCACCCAAAGTGCAAGAGAAAAGTTGCCATCGAACCATGGATTTTGAGGAGAAAAA
>SEYY01013130.1:32500-33926 GCA_009176605.1 Armadillidium nasatum
ACCTTGATGGTAGCATGGCACAAATCAACAACATTTGTATGGAACAAAAGCCTTGTCTTCCAATATTTAATAAAACTGACAAGGAGGTAATTGCCGAGTACATCGAAATAATTACGCCTATTGCTGTTAGGCTGGATATGTTGCAGGATGAGAAGAATGCGTACGCGGGGGTTCTATTGCCTAACCTCTTCCTCCTCAAGGACAATCTCGTGGAATTGCAACGAGAGGTGAAAAAACTTTAACTATGCCAAAAACTTAGTCAACTACTTACTAAAGCAGCCAAAGCCAAACAAAGGGAAAGAAAAGGGATTTGAACCGAGGTTCAGCAGGATTTTTGATGATTGTGATTTGCTTATGGCAACAGCTCTGCACCCTCACTTCAAACTCGGAGTGGCACATAGGTTAAATGAGGGGAAGTATCCAGCTGTCAAGACGAGGATATTGGAGGAAATAAAGTGTAATATTGCATCGAATTTTACTCCTCCACATCAAGGCACTGAAGGTGATGGGAATGAATCTGAAATGGACCCATTTAAGGTGAGCTATTTTTATAATTTAGAACAAACTTTAAGCATCTCTTATATATATATATATATATATATATATATATATATATATATATATATATATATATATATATATATATATATATATATATATATATATATATATATATATATATATATATATATATATATATATATATATATATATAGATATACTAATAATATAAATTTGAGTTCTTGATACCATTTCTAAATATTTCAGAAACTGAAGGCCCCATATATCCAGCAGACACCTCTGGAGGAGAAGTTGCGGCAAACCTTGGATAGCTGGGATGCAGTAAATGTTCACCACAATACCCCTCTCACTAGGAACCTTTTTCCATGTGAATACCAAGAGGTCTGGGTGGACTTGTTTATGAAGTATAATACCCCATTACCCAGCTCAGCGGCCGTGGAGAGGTTGTTTAGTCAAGGCTCTGACATTCTAAGACCAAAGAGGGCAGCCATTGCATCCAGCAATTTTGAAAAATTTATTTTCATGAAAGGGAATATGACCCTTTTCAGAATGCAAGAGGAGAGCTACGAGGAGGAAGAGATCATAGATGGCTGAATAAATAATAATAAATTCTTTCTCATTTTTTGTTATATATTTGCATTTATCAAATAAAATTTAAAAATAATTCATCTTTACATCCTAGCGCTTTTTTTTTTTTTTTTTGCTCCAAAATTTGCTTTTAAAATTTTTTTTTTATTTGCGGACATGTGCGCTTTTGCATTTGCGGACTAAATTTTTGAAAAATGTGCGCTTTTGCATTTGCGGACAAAGTTTTTTCAAATTTGCGCTTTTGAGTTTGCGCTCTAAATTTTAAATTTTATATGATATATATATATATATATATATATATATATATATATATATA
>SEYY01013131.1:2500-5000 GCA_009176605.1 Armadillidium nasatum
ATATATATATATATATATATATATATATATATATATATATATATATATATATATATATATATATATATATATATATATATATATATATATATATATATATATATATATATATTTATCCTATTTCACCTCTGGTGGGCAAAGGCCAGAGGCCTACTAAAATTCCACCAGAGTTAGGGGGAAAGACGGGAACATGGTCAAATTGAAGTCCGACATGACCTGAAACACTGCGTTTGTAAAGGTGTATAAGTCATAAAGGTGTATAAGTCATAGGAAGTTGGGAAAATAGATGAAGGAAGTGTGTTCCAGACTTTATCAGTAGAGTAGATGTAAGATTGAGCATAGCGGTTAAGTCTAGGGTCAGAGAGTTAGATAGAGAAAGGATGAAACTGTACAAAGACGAGTTGCACGAGCCCTTCTCAATGGAGAAAGTATGCAACGAGAGAGTTCAGAAGAGCAGTGTCCATTGTAATTACGATAGTATAGAGAGAGTGACGCAACAATTCGACAGACAGAAAGAGATTGAATAGAATTAGTGAGAGCAAGAGAGTTGATAAGGCGAAAAGCCCTAGACTCCACCTTTTCTAGAAGAGCTGTATGAATGGAACCACCCCAGATGTGTGACGCATACTCCATACAGGGGCAAACAGACCCCTATACAGAGCAAGCAACTGGGGTAGAGTGAAAAAATGCTGCAGGCGCCTCAGAACACCCAACCTCTTAGAAGCTTGTTTAGAAAGGAAAATAATGTGATCTTTCCAAGAAAGATCACGAGTAAAAGAAACGCCAAGAATATTAAGGAGAGATCAAGGTTTGAGTTGTGCGTTTTTGAAGAAGATATCATAGTTGTGTAGAAGATTGTGTCGAGTGGAGAGATGGAGGAATTGAGTTTTTGAGGCATTGTTTGTTGGCTTGATTGTGTACGTGATTCTTCACGCCTGCGTATTCCATATATATTGTACATTTGTTCGTATATTTGCCGCCTTCCCGTCTCTCTTTTTAAAGTAGTTCGAGTTGCTTTGTCTCTTTTCTTTGCTTGTTCTTCATATCTGAAGAGAAAACTGGATTGGTTTTGAAATATAATGTTTTAATTTTTAATCTCGCATTTTCTATTAAGTTTTGCACACTTTGTCTATATTCCCTTACTTTTAAAGCTTTTATTATTTTTATTGTTTTAAAATATTTGTTTTTATTTTTTTTTTTATTAATTTTTTTTTTTTTTTTTTATATATATATATATATATATATATATATATATATATATATATATATATAATATATATATATATATATATATATATATATATATATATATATATATATATATATATATATATATATATATATATATATATATGTGTGTGTGTGTGTGTGAGTTTGTGAAGCTGAGAATTTACAGCAAATAATCTTACACACATCATATGTAAAGCAAAATTATTTCCCTTTAATAATTAAACTATATAAATACTTATTTCACTCAATTTGGAATAGTTTACATCAAAAAGTTGAATGTGATACACTTTCAACATTTAAAATCGACTAAATAGGTAAATGGATGGTCTAGGCATTATATATCATCATAAAGTATAATTGGTGGGATGATAGTTATTAAAGTTAACCTGCATGTGGTAAATATGTATTATTGACATATAATGAGTATGGTTGTTTGCATCTTTTTGAAAGTTGAGTAATTTAGTTACATATTGCATGTTTGCCTGTAAGAGTTTTGGTTGACCCTTGTTACTTCTTACTGTCCTTATTTCTCTTTATTCAATCAATTTAGTTTGTATCAGAACATTATAGTCCTTAGAATTCTCATTCACCTTTCCATTTATTCCTTTTTGATGTCTCTTCCTACCTTTTTCTGGGCAAATTGAATGCGATATTTAAAAATTACAGTACTGTATTATACTAATTTAAAAAAAACGTACTATATCGATTATCAAATATATTTCATCACCATTCATGTGCTTGGTGTTGAGAGAGGTGAAAAACCCTATGGAAAAAATGTTCCTCTGTAATGCATGTACTTCAGTTATAAAATTAATAAAAGATTACAAACCAAATAATTTGATAAATTAATATTACACAACTTCGAATTTTATATTATTGATAAATTGTCATCAATAACAACCATTTTTAATGTCAGATGTTTCTGTTACACTCTATATAAAATATTGGCAGGATTTATTTTTTGTCTTTCTTTCAATAATTTGGGACAGGATAGCCTATAAACAAATTTAAAGTAATATGAAACAAGTGTAAATTTGTAATATATATATATATATATATATATATATATATATATATATATATATATATATATATATATAATATATATATATATATATATATATATATATATATATATATATGACCTTCATTAAACCATATGGGAAATAAAATATTTTAACATTGTAAAGTTGGTAATTCAAATATTTGTCATGAAATGAGAACAAACTAAAGAAATTTTTTATCCAAACATTAGTCAATTTTTAAATAA
>SEYY01013131.1:10000-11185 GCA_009176605.1 Armadillidium nasatum
TACTAAAACGCAAATTGCTCAACAGAATTTACCTCTCGCATTCCACCTTCATTGCTTCACTCTCGTTGCACAAAGGGTCTCATATTTTACATGATTTTTGTGTGACTATTGAATACTCTAGGTTTGCTCGTTGAGGTGATAACTACTTTTCAGCCACCTCTGTTCTGTAGAATTCTCTTCCATCATTTGCTTTTCCCACAAAATTTAAATTTTTTCTCTTTTGAGATCAACGTTTTTCGTTATTCTCTCTCTCTCTCTCTCTCTCTCTCTCTCTCTCTCTCTATATATATATATATATATATATATATATATATATATATATATATATATATATATATATATATATATATATATATATATATATATATATATATATATATATAGGGTGTTTCGGAATTGCACGGCAATATTTTAGGTATGGGTTCCCTACAATATTAGAAACAAAGGTCATATAAACATATGGCACAAATACTTTATTAACTTGATATTGGGTCATACAGTTATGTATTTCGCAGGACATCATTTACAGTAACTGTTCAAAGTGGCCTCCATCTTCTTGAATGCAGCATTCTGCACGACGTATCCATGCTTCTCTGGCACCTCGTATAGCATCAGGACGAAGTCCTGATAGTTGCTGCGGCAACCTCGATCCGATTTTGTAGCTCTTCCTTGCGTTTCCACAGACGTAGAATAAACCATAGACTTCATCCAGCCCCACAGAAAGTAATTCCAATGGCGTTAAATCAGGGGATCGTGGTGGCCATTTAACAGGACCGTTGCGCCCTACCCATCGGTGACCATACGTTGTGTTTAAATAATCTGTGACAATATGCGAATAGTGCGCCGGTGCACCGTCATGCATAAACCACATCCCCTGCCTATTGGCAATCGGAATATCTTGTAGAAGCTCAGGGAGATTATCCTGCAAAAACTGCAGGTAAGAAACTCCTGAAAGCCTAGGTGGCAAAAAGAAGGGGCCGACTAAATTGTCGCCTAGAAGACCACACCAGACATTTAATGAAAAGGTATGTTGGTAATGTGTAGTAGCAGTCGTATGAGGGTTTTCATCATCCCAGGTATGGGTGCTTTCGATAATTAGTAATCCCATTTCTCGTAAAGCAGGATTCATCGGTAACGAGCATGCTGGCTCAGGAAGTTAGGATCTCGTGTGGATTTTCGAATTGA
>SEYY01013132.1:0-10063 GCA_009176605.1 Armadillidium nasatum
TATAGCAGCTGTTGTAGACGGCCACCGTTCTTCCTTTTAAATCTTTTATAGTGGTGTTCCTCAGGGTTCTTTCCTATCCCCAACACTTTTTCTACTTTTCATTAATGATCTTCTCTCTTTCACCAACTAAAAAGTTGGTACAAACTAAGTGAATAGGGAAGGGAATTTACCGACTCCGACTCTCCATCCCTGTTCTAAACATTTATTATTCCTAACAGATAATATTTTAATTTATAAAATATACTAGGGCACAACCATGAAATACATGACTAAGTATTGGTTGTTCAGAAATGCAATCCCCAGTTGCCAGGCAGTACACAAATGTTCTATCTTATTACTGTGTATTTCTTATAATTAAAGTATCAGTATAGGCCCCTTAAAAAATAGAGTATCGGTATCGGCCTCTTTACTGGTATCGGTATAATATATATAATATATATATATATATATATATTATATATATATTTAATATATATATATATATATATATATATATATATATATATATATGGAAAAATAGAGAAAACTGAGTTTGGCTGCCAGTGCTAATAGGCAAAATTTAAGGGAAACTTACGGGAACAGACAGTTCAATTTCAAATTTAAAAAAAAAAAAATTTCAGCTGATTCCTGAAGTTTTCAGTGTATATAGCTTTTTTTCCCCCCGGGAAAAATGTCCATTTCCAGAATTTTTCTGAGTCTATAACAATTGAAAAGTTTTTTTTTTGAAATTTGACCCTTTTTCAAATGAATGGTGGAGCCAAACCACTTTTTGGAATGATCTGAAATTTGGACTGTATATTCAGAATTCTATGGGCAACAAAAGATTTCAACAGCCTTTCGGTCCCAGAGTTATAGGAAAAATGTTATAAAACCAAAACTGACCAGCTATCAAAAAAATTTTATTTTTTTTTTAAATCCACCTTTTCAGACAAAAAATATAAAAATAAAAAAAACTACAACTATAACATTTCTTATTTTTGGTGGGTGTATAGAGGAGGGATGGGGCTACAAATTCATCAATATACTTTATTCAATGAAATTCGATGGTGTCGAGAATAGCCTCTCAAAAAAGGTTGTTTTCACCAAATTTCAAAAATTCCCAAAGTTTGAGAGTCTATATCTCGCTTCATGCAAATAGCATTTAATAATGCACTAAATAAAAGTTGTAGCCCTGTCCATCCCTCTAAACAATATCCAAAAATTAAAAAAATTAATAGGTAGCATTTTTTTAAATATTTTTTTTTCTCCAGAAGGGTACAATTTTTGCAAATTTTTTTTCAAGTAACTTTTTTTTTAGACTTGATATCAAAAATCTGTTCCCACTAATGCAAGAAATTAAGTGATTTGACTCGGCTATTCATTTTTTTTCAACTTTGGGTCCAAATAACTTTCAAACCACTTTAGACTCAGAAAAAGCTTGAAATCAACTTAGAACTTCTGGGAAAAAATGCATATACCCTGAAAATTTCAGTTCAATCAGTCAAATAAAATTTTTTTATATAAAATATAAGAAAATTAAGAATTTTTTTCTAATTTTTTCAAAATTTTCTTTTTCTTTTCTGTTTCTTTATTGACTGCTCCTTTTCTGCTAGTGAATGTTCATTTTTGTGTTTTGATTTTAGATGCCCCCATAAAGATTAGTTGAAAATTTTTTTTACTTGGAGCACCTGGAGATCCTCTTCTAATTTCCTGACTGAAGATGTTACAGTTAGCTATTTCAAGCCTATCCTGAAACATTGTAAATTACTCCCATACTACTGAAGCTGATCTTTTATCCATATTGACTGAAAGTATAAACAAAATAATAAATTTGATATAATGTAGCTAAATGATACAAGTTTGAAGTTTGTTACATAGCAATAAAATAACGATGATATGTATAAATAGAAGTTATATTGATAATTTTATGAATTGGTTGAATTAGAGGCAAAAGTTTCAGCAAAGAGTTCAGCTCTAGAGGAAGGAAAAACAGGAGTTAAACCCTCAGAAAATACTAAAGGAGGGGAAGAGGAAGAAGCATAGTTAGAGTTGACATTTTTTACAAAATGCCAGAAAGAGTGTGAAAAAGAGGAATAGAAAATTTTTTGCATTTACGATGGAGAAAAGAGTTTAATGTTACAAAGGATAAATTTTGCATAATTCTTGGATGAAATATAAGTTGTGTGAGTTTCTGGAGTTTGAAGATGACTGTAATCCATGAAGGCAGCATCCCTGCGGTAGATAGCGCTAGAAAAAGTTGAGTTAAACAAAGGTTTGTTAGGTTTAGTAGAAGGGAAAAAATATGGAATGTATCCCTCCTTGCCAAAGAGAATCACCTTGGTTATGCCCTCTTCACAGTGAGAGGGACCCCTTCCTCGGAAACAGTAATTATTCCATGGAAAATCAGAAAAGTACACCGCAAGTCAGGCCAGTTAGTGGCACTGAAATGTCAAAACCGTCTCCTTTCCAAAGGCAGGCCCGTTCTTGTGGAAGACTTGAAGAGACAGGACAAGATGCAGAGATAAGAAGGTGATCAGATGAACCCAGAGGAGGAATGAGTTTAACAGTGTAAAGAGAAAAATAAGAAGTTAGGAAATGATCAGGTATGTTGGGTTCATCACCAAGATGGTCAGGGATACAGGTAGGGAGATGTACCAGCTGCTCAAGGTTGTTCTGGATAGAAAATTGGTAGGCGAGTTCATCAGCTGGATCTTGAGAACTAGATGAAAGCCATTGGCGGTGGTGAACATTGAAATCGCCTAAAATGATGATTTTTGGAGAAAGGAGAAGAAAGAATGTGTTCTATTTTAGGGTTAAGATAGTCGAAGAATTTTGGATAGTCTGTAGACAGAACAAATGAAATTAGTTGTAGAGTTGCAAAAAAGTTTAAGCCATAAAGTAGAGAATTCAGAAGACTCCAAATTAGAGACACAAGAACAGACAACATCATTGCGCACATATGCCCACATCTGCCTTTGGCTGAAAATTGAGGATAGAGACAGTAGAAGGAAACATAGTAGGGTTTGCTGTCAGAGCACTCAGAAACCTAAATTTCAGTTAAGAACAAGAGATGAGGTCCAGAAGAAGAGAGGTGGTGTTCAACAAAGTGGAGATTAGACAAAAGACATGCGAACATTGCAGAAATTAAAGAAAAAAAAGACTGTGCATCAGGAAAAGTCGGCAACAAGGTCTTAGTGGCACTGACCCTATCACCAGAGGCTACCAACTCCAAAGTGGTGATGTGGGAAGGATTGGATGAGGGGCTATATTTGGAATCTGCCTCTCTTGGATCTCTGAGTTAGATTTGTGTTTCACCATTTTGATTTATTTAATAGGTAATGTAGGTGTAAGGGCTTGTAAATTTGTAGGATACAGGAAGAAGGAAAGGTTGGAGCATAGCACTCCAGTGAGTCAAGGAACATAGGAACATAGGAAAATAGAGACAGTAAGAAGCCACAAGGGCCTATTGAGACTGTCCCAGTCAAAACAAATAATAATAATATCACTACTAATAATACAGGAAAGACTAACTATTTCCCAGTTATCAGTTCACTCATGCAAAATAAAAATAAAACTAAGCCCAATATACATGAATATTCAATGAACCATCACCACTACAAGAGAGTCATAGGCTGTCTAAATTCATATATTATAAATTCTTAAGTTATGCCAATATAAACCATTCATATATCTATTTAGCCCCCTTTTAAATTTTAAAAGAATCACAGTCAACAATCTCTGTTGTAAGCCATTCCAAAAATTAACAAGTCTTTACTGAAAGAGTATTTTCTTAGATCAAGATGTATGGCTTCTTTTTAATTTTCTTATGTCCTCTAGTTACTCTTCCACGGTCCACTATAAAGTATTTTTCAATCTCTGTATTACTGTCAGATGCAAATATTTTGTAAACTTGTATCATATCCCCTCTGAGAAATCTCCTTTCAACCGAGAACTTTTCCTAACTCTTTCAACCTCTCTTCCGCCAGAAATTTCCTTGTTGCTCGACGTTGTACTCTCTCCAGCATATCAATGTCTTTTCTTAAATGAGGAGCCCAAACCTGTGCACAATACTCTAATGCTGGCCTGACATAGCTATTATATAGCTTGCATATAACCTCTTTGCTTTTGTAAACTACATTGCAATTAATTATACCTAACATCTTATTAGCTCTATTCCTTTCTTCCAAACATTGATCACCCACCTTCAATTACTGCTAATAATCACACCTAAATCCTTTTCTTGTCCACAGTCTCAAGCCTCCCCATTCATTCATAATTAAATCTTCATTTGAGTAACCTACATGAAGAACTTTACATTTTTTACTATTAAAGTTCATTTGCCACCTCTCTGCCCAACCAAGAAGTCTATCTAGATCACCTTGAAGCTTTATGCATTCATCATTATTCCTTACTGAGGTAACCACTTTGGTATCATCTGCAAACTTAGAAACCTTACATTTAAGGCCTTTGTCTAAATCATTTATATAAATAAGAAACAGAAGTGGTTCCAGCACAGAACCCTGACCCCACTCTTCACCGTTTCCCATAATGACTTATTACCATTAATAATACACACTGCCTTCTGTTCTTTAACCACTCTTAATCCAATTGTGTATTCCATCTATACACACTGTGACAACTTTTGCATCAGCCTAACATGGGGTACCTTATCAAAAGCCTTGCTAAAGTCTAAATATATGACATCAACTGGATCACCCCTGTCTATGCATTCAGTAATATATTCCATAAATTCTAGTAGATTTGTCTGACATGATCTACCCTTTCTAAAGCCATGCTGGGAGTTATAGTATCTTGTTATCATCTAAATGCTTCTTATATGATTTTTCAGTAACTTTTCCAAAATTTTCACAACCAGAGATGTTAAACTAACTGGCCTATAGTTACCTAGACCTTCTTTACTACCTTTTTTAAAAATTGGCACCACATATGCCGTTTTCCAGTCTCAGGTACCTCTCCAAAAGCAATAGATCGTTTAAAAATCAAATACAGTGCCTTTGCAATACTGCTACTCCCCTCTTTTAGAATTCTACCATACACACCATCCGGACCTGCTGCCTTATTTGGGTCAATATGTTCTAGTAAAGATTTAATTTCATTTAACTCAATTTCAAATTCTGTACACCTATTTACATGTATACTAGAACTATTAGTCTCTAAACTGCTATCCAACCTTTCCTCAGTAAACACTGATGCAAAATAAGCATTGAAAATATTAACCAATTCCTTGCCCGAACTTACTAAATTCCCACCAATTTTAATTGAGCCAATTTTCTTATCCTTACTTTTTAATTTATAGAAGCTAAAAAACTTTTTCAGGTTTTTATTACTGTTCCTTGCAAATTAATTTTTGCCATTCTCTTTGCTCTTCTTATTGAGTGGTTAAGTTCATTCCTAATTCTCTTATAATGTTTCCAATAGGAACCGACCGGCCGGGCCCCGGCTAAAAATTAGGGAAACCGGGGTTTGCCAGCCGGGGTTAAAATGGGAAATTATACTTGAGGCAATCCAATTTCATTTTTTGTTTTTTGCACTGATCTCCTTAAATTTCAGTATATACAGCTTTTCTCTTTTTTTATTTTTCTTTTTCTATAATATTAAAAAAATTTCTTCTTTTCCCTTTTCAATGAATGGCGGGCCAAACAATTTTAGGAATACCTGAAATTTGGTGTATATAGAATTTATGCTACAAAATTGTAACAATTTTGTTCTAGAGTTACAGGAAAAATGTTAAACAAACTAATAGCTATTAAAAAAAAAAAATCCACCTTTTCGGACAAAAAATAAAAAAAATAAAACATAACATTTATTTTTGGTGAATGTATAGAGAGGGATGGGGCTACAATTCCTCTCTATACTTTATTCAATTCGATTCTTTGGTTTCGAGATATAGCCTTGTAGACTGTCAATTTTTTTACCAAATTTCAAATCCCAAAGTTTTTAGGCTATA
This sequence comes from Armadillidium nasatum, assembly GCA_009176605.1. Classification (NCBI taxonomy): domain Eukaryota; kingdom Metazoa; phylum Arthropoda; class Malacostraca; order Isopoda; family Armadillidiidae; genus Armadillidium; species Armadillidium nasatum. The sequence goes on from SEYY01013132.1 coordinate 5,948, forward strand.
TCCTCTCTTGAAAAATAGCATTTATAATAATATTATATATATATATATATATATATATATATATATATATATATATATATATATATATTATATATATATATATATATATATATATATAATATAATATATAACGGACCGGGGCCCCGGCCCCGGCCAAACCCGGCCCCGGCTAAAAATCGGGAAAACGGGTTGCGGCCGGGTTAAAATGGCAAATTATACAAAAAAAATTTTTTTAAATTTTCATCAATTCTGCTGAAACTTTGTTTATATACATTTTTACCGTAAGAAAAGTCCATTTTAGCGTTTTCCGAGTCTATTACGGTTAAAAAAATTTTTTTTTGTGGAAATTTTACCCTTTTCAATAAATGCGGTGCCAAACCACTTTTTAGAATAGATGAAAGTTGGACTATTTATTCAATTTATGGGCTACAAAAGCCTCTATAACTTTGTTCCCAGAGTTTAAAAAAATGTTAAAAAAAAAAAAAAAAAAAAAAAAAAAAAATTTTAACTAAAAAAATCCACCTTTCAGACAAAATTTTTTTAAAAAAATACAACTATAACATTTTTATTTTTGTATGTTTAGAGGAGGGGTGGGGCTACAATTCCCGATGTATTTTTCGTGAGATTCGTTGGTTTGAGATATAGCCTTCAAAAAGTCATTTTGGCAAATTCAAAAATCCCAGTTTGAGAGCTATTCTCGCTTCAAACAAAGGGCATTAAAAATGCACTAAATAAAAATTATTGCCCTGTTCTTCTAAACAATATAGTAGTATTGCGTTTTTTATTTAAAATAATTTTTTCTCTAGAGTGGAATTTTTGAAATTTTTTTCAAGTTGCTTTATAACTTTTTTAGACGTGATATCAAAATTATTCCCCAATGCAAGAATTTTGGCAAAGGTATTCAGTAAATTTTATCTCAAGTGACCAGTGGTTTGCCCCAATTATTTTTTTTCAACTTTGGTCCAAATAAATTTCAAACCGTAAGACTAGAAAAATGCTCGAAAATTTCCAAAATTCACACACTTTGAAATTTAGCTCAATAGTCAATCTAAAAAAAATTTCAACAAAATAATAGAAATTCCGATTTTTTCTTTTCTGTTTCTTTGACCTCTCTTTTCTGTAGTGTATGTTCATCTTTGTGTTTTTTTTAGATACTCAAAAAGATTTTGTTGAATTTTTTACTTGGCACCCGGAGTTCTCTTCAATCCTCTCTCAGATGTACTTAGCTATTTTGAGTCCTTCCTGAACATGGTAAGTATTCAATACTGCTAAGCTTTCTTTTAGCCTCTTGACTGAAGTATAACTAATAATAATTTTTAAATATGCAACAAGATCAAGTTTGATATGCAATAAATAGCAATGTATGTGTTTTACAGGTTAATTATATTTATCTTACTTTTTTCAAAATTTACCTTAGAATCTTGCCTAGTAACGTGTTAACATTTTAATTAGAATAATTTTTTTAATTTGTACTTTTTTTTTTTTATTATATTATTTTCATTTTTTAAAAAATTGCTTTAAACATTTTAATTTAAGTTTCTACTCCTCCTTACAATAAATTAATCTTAATTTTTTAACCTAATTTACAGTGCTTTTGACCCTTTACATTTTGAACCTCGGCCCCCCAAAATTGGGTGAACCCCGCCCCGGTCCATCTATGCAAGTTCTAAAATATATATATAATATATATATATATATATATATATATATATATATATATATATATATATATATATATATATATATATATATATATATATATATATATATATATATATATATACTCCTCTGGTGGCAAAGGCCAGAGGCCTACCAAAATTCCACCAGAGTTGGGAGGAAAGTCGGAAACATGGTCAAATTAAAGGCCGACATGACCTGATACACGGCGTTTGAAAGGTGTGTAAGTCATAGGAAGTTGGGAAAATAGATGAAGGGAAGTGTGTTCCAGACTTTACCAGTAGAGTACATGTAAGATTGAGCATAGAGGTTAAGTCTGGGGTCAGAGAGTTGGACAGAGAAAGGATGAGACTGTGTAGAAAGACGAGTCGCACGAGCCCTTCTTAATGGAGGAGGTATGCGACGAGAGAGTTCAGAAGAGCAGTGTCCATTGTAATAGCGATAGTATAGAGAGAGTGACGCAACATTTCGACGGGCAGAAAGAGATTGGAGAGAATTAGTGAGAGCAGGAGAATTGATAAGACGAAAAGCTCTAGACTCCACCTTTTCCAGGAGAGCTGTGTGTGTGGAACCACCCCAGATGTGTGACGCATACTCCATACAGGGGCGAACAACACCCCTATACAGAGCAAGCAACTGGGGTGGTGTGAAGAAATACTGAAGGCGCCTCAGAACACCCAACCTCTTAGAAGCTTGTTTAGAAAGAGAGGTAATGTGATCTTTCCAAGAAAGATCACGAGAAAAAGAAACACCGAGAATATTAAGGAGAGATGAAGGTTTGAGTTGCGTGTTTTCGAAGAAGATATCATAGTTGTGTGGAAGATTGTGTCGAGTAGAGAGATGGAGGAATTGAGTTTTTGAGGCATTGAAAACGACCATGTTTTCTTTGCCCCAATTTGAAATGAGAGATAGATCAGAGGTTAGTTGCTCCAAGGCCACCCTCCTTGCCTCTATTAACTGTTGTTGGGAGGGGCGTCTTTCAAAATGAAAAGAGTAATGAAGGGTGGAGTCATCAGCATAGGAGTGGATAGGAGATGAAGTAATAGAGAGAGAAGGTCATTAATGAAAAACAGAAAAAGTGTTGGGGATAGGACAGATCCTTGAGGAACACCACTATTAATAGATTTATAGGATGAACGGTGGCCGTCTACAACAGCTGCTATAGAACGACCGAAAGGAAATCAGAGAGAAGGTCACAGAGAGAAGGATAGATTCCGAAAGAGGGAAGTTTGGAAATCAAAGCTTTGTGCCAGACTCTATCGAAAGCTTTCGATATGTCCAGCGCTACAGCAAAAGATTCACCGAAATGCCGAAGAGCGGAGGACCAAGAGTCAGAGAGAAGGGAAAGAAGATCACCAGTAGAGCGTTTCTTACGAAAGCCATACTGGCGATCTGAGATAAGATTAGAAGAATTGAGATGTTTCCAAATCTTCCTGTTAAGGATAGATTCGAAAACTTTAGAAAGAACGGAGGTTAAAGAAATAGGACGATAGTTAGAGGGCTTGAGAGGGGTCCCCCTTCTTCGGCACAGGCTGAATGAGCGCACGTTTCCAGCAAGAAGGGAAGGTTGAAGTAGAAAGACATAGACGAAATAGTTTACCAAGGCAGGGTGCAAGCTCGGAAGCACAAGTTTTGAGAACCACAGGAGGGATACCATCAGGACCGTACGCCTTCTTAGTGTTAAGCTCAGAGAGAGCAGAAATGACGTCTTTAGAAGAAATTACAATTTTAGGCATAAATGAGTTAGAGGGGGTTGAAGGAGTAGGAACAGCTCCGGAATCGTCTAAGGTTGAATTTAAGGCAAAAGTTTGAGCAAAGAGTTCAGCTTTAGAGGAAGGCAAAACGGCAGTTGTAACCGTCAGAAGATACTAGAGGAGGGAAAGAGGAAGAAGCAAAGTTAGAGTTGACATTTTTTGCAAAATGCCAGAAAGGGCGAGAGGAAGAGGAGCCAGAAAGATTATTGCATTTGCGACGGAGAAAAGAGTTTTTAGTATCTCGAAGAATAGATTTTGCACGATTCCGGGATGAAATATAAGTTGCATGAGATTTCTGGAGTTTGAAGACGACGGTAATCCCTGAAGGCAGCATCCCTGCGGCGGATAGCACGAGAACAAGCAGAGTTAAACCAAGGTTTGTTAGGTTTAGTAGAAGGGAAAGAATATGGAATGTACGCCTCCATGCCAGAGAGAATCACCTCAGTTATGCGCTCTGCACACTCCGAGGGACCCCTCCCACGGAAACAGTAATCATTCCATGGAAAATCAGAAAAGTACACCGCAAGTCAGACCAGTTAGTGGCACCGAAATGCCAGAAACGTCTCCTCGCCGAAGGCGGGGCCGTTCTTGCGGAAGACTTGAAGAGACAGGACAAGATACGGAGATAAGAAGGTGATCGGATGAACCCAGAGGAGGAAAGAGTTTAACAGTATAAGGAGAAGGA
>SEYY01013133.1:2500-15589 GCA_009176605.1 Armadillidium nasatum
AAAAGTTTATACGGAATGTCACTAAATAACGTGAGTTTCCGTAATGGTACTTGACTACATTATAATTTACGGTGTGACATGGAAACACCGTATGTGAACAGTACCTGACTCAAAAATGGGACATCTGTTTCAACACCGTAAGGTGACCTGAGTGTAAATAACTTTTAATCGAGGAATCCTTTGGAAGTCCTTATGTGCCCCTCCTTCTAGAAAAAAAACTAAAAATAAGCAGATATTTTATATGAAAACCTTATGATTCCTATAGAAAACATATTTTTTATCTTAGATTTTTTATGAATAAGAAGTTTATACGGAATGTCACAAAATGAGGTGAGTTTCCGTACTGGGTACCTGACTACATTATAATTTACAGTGTGACATGGAAACACCGTATGTGACCAGTACCTGACTCAAAAATGGGACATCTGTTTCAACACCGTAAGGTGACCTGAGTGTAAATAACTTTTAATTGAGGAATCCTTTGGAAGTCCTTATGTGCCCCTCCTCCCAGAAAAAAAAACTAAAAATAAGCAGATATTTTATATGAAAACCTTATGATTCGTATAGAAAACATATTTTTTATCTTAGAGGCACGTAATTAAATAATGCAATTCCCAAATATTTAATATGTCAAGAATATTAAATTATGTCCTATAACATATAGATTAAGAATAGATAATGTAACCACTCGATTACGAGAGAAATGAATCCTATCCGAACAGTGTCTCTCAATTAATTTATGTATTACCCAAGGATTTAATAGGTTAGGAATATAAAATTAAGTCCTATAACATACATATTAGGAATAGTTCCAGTAGCCACTCGGTTACGAGAGAAATTTATTCTGTTCCAAAAGAGGGTCTCAATTATTTAATGTATTACCCAAGGATTTATTAGGTTAAAAATATAAAATTAAGTCCTATAAAACATAGATTTGGAATAAATCCAGTAACCTCTCGGTAACTAGAGAAATGGATCCTGTCCCAACAAAGGTTCTCATTGAATTAAAATTTGAATAAATTTAGCCATACTGAACAAAAATCTTTAGGTGCAACTAAGACGTTATTAGTTTCACAATCAAGCAATGAACCGTCCGATAGGTCATCTGTGAGATGTTCCTCTAAAAATAATCCTGAATTACATTTCAAACACTCGAAATATTTCCAGGAACATGAAATAGGAACAGGGACTTATATTGTGCTGTTGACTCTAACAGAACTTATATATATATATATATATATATATATATATATATATATATATATATATATATATATATATATATATATATATATATATATATATATATATATATATATATATATATATATATATATATATATATATATATATATATATATATATATATATATATATATATATATATATATATATATATATATATATATATATATATATATATATATATATATATATATATATATATATATATATATATATATATATATATATATATATATATATATATATATATATATATATATATATATATATATATATATATATATATATATATATATATATATATATATATATATATATATATATATATATATATATATATATATATATATATATATATATATATATATATATATATATATATATATATATATATATATATATATATATATATATATATATATATATATATATATATATATATATATATATATATATATATATATATATATATATATATATATATATATATATATATATATATATATATATATATATATATATATATATATATATATATATATATATATATATATATATATATATATATATATATATATATATATATATATATATATATATATATATATATATATATATATATATATATATATATATATATATATATATATATATATATATATATATATATATATATATATATATATATATATATATATATATATATATATATATATATATAGTATATATATATATATATATATATATACATATATATATATATAATATATAATAATAATATATAATAATAATATAATAATATATAATAATATATAATAATATATAATAATAATATATAATAATAATAATAATAATAATAATAATAATAATAATAATAATAATAATAATAATAATAATAATAATAATAATAATAATAATAATAATAATAATAATAATAATAATAATAATAATAATAATAATAATAATAATAATAATAATAATAATAATAATAATAATAATAATAATAATAATAATAATAATAATAATAATAACAATTAAAATTATAAGAAAAAGCATTGTTCCATTTCTTATATTGTCCTAATGATTCGTATAGAAATCATGTTTTTATTTTAGATTTTTGTGTATAAGAAGTTTATACGGAATGTCACTAAATAACGTGAGTTTCCGTAATGGTACTTGACTACATTATAATTTACGGTGTGACATGGAAACACCGTATGTGAACAGTACCTGACTCAAAAATGGGACATCTGTTTCAACACCGTAAGGTGACCTGAGTGTAAATAACTTTTAATCGAGGAATCCTTTGGAAGTCCTTATGTGCCCCTCCTTCTAGAAAAAAAACTAAAAATAAGCAGATATTTTATATGAAAACCTTATGATTCCTATAGAAAACATATTTTTTATCTTAGATTTTTTATGAATAAGAAGTTTATACGGAATGTCACAAAATGAGGTGAGTTTCCGTACTGGGTACCTGACTACATTATAATTTACAGTGTGACATGGAAACACCGTATGTGACCAGTACCTGACTCAAAAATGGGACATCTGTTTCAACACCGTAAGGTGACCTGAGTGTAAATAACTTTTAATTGAGGAATCCTTTGGAAGTTCCTTATGTGCCCCTCCTCCCAGAAAAAAAACTAAAAATAGGCAGATATTTTATATGAAAACCTTATGATTCGTATAGAAAACATATTTTTTATCTTAGAGGCACGTAATTAAATAATGCAATTCCCAAATATTTAATATGTCAAGAATATTAAATTATGTCCTATAACATATAGATTAAGAATAGATAATGTAACCACTCGATTACGAGAGAAATGAATCCTATCCGAACAGTGTCTCTCAATTAATTTATGTATTACCCAAGGATTTAATAGGTTAGGAATATAAAATTAAGTCCTATAACATACATATTAGGAATAGTTCCAGTAGCCACTCGGTTACGAGAGAAATTTATTCTGTTCCAAAAGAGGGTCTCAATTATTTAATGTATTACCCAAGGATTTATTAGGTTAAAAATATAAAATTAAGTCCTATAAAACATAGATTTGGAATAAATCCAGTAACCTCTCGGTAACTAGAGAAATGGATCCTGTCCCAACAAAGGTTCTCATTGAATTAAAATTTGAGTAAATTTAGCCATACTGAACAAAAATCTTTAGGTGCAACTAAGACGTTATTAGTTTCACAATCAAGCAATGAACTGTCCGATAGGTCATCTGTGAGATGTTCCTCTAAAAATAATCCTGAATTACATTTCAAACACTCAAATATTTCCAGGAACATGAAATAGGAACAGGGACTTATATTGTGCTGTTGACTCTAACAGAACTTATATATATATATATATATATATATATATATATATATATATATATATATATATATATATATATATATATATATATATATATATATATATATATATATATATATATATATATATATATATATATATATATATATATATATATATATATATATATATATATATATATATATATATATATATATATATATATATATATATATATATATATATATATATATATATATATATATATATATATATATATATATATATATATATATATATATATATATATATATATATATATATATATATATATATATATATATATATATATATATATATATATATATATATATATATATATATCCAGTAACATCTCTCGGTAACTAGAGAAATGGATCCTGTCCCAACAAAGGTTCTCATTGAATTAAAATTTGAATAAATTTAGCCATACTGAACAAAAATCTTTAGGTGCAACTAAGACGTTATTAGTTTCACAATCAAGCAATGAACCGTCCGATAGGTCATCTGTGAGATGTTCCTCTAAAAATAATCCTGAATTACATTTCAAACACTCGAATATTTCCAGGAACATGAAATAGGAACTGGGACTTATATTGTGCTGTTGACTCTAACAGAACTTATATATATATATATATATATATATATATATATATATATATATATATATATATATATATATATATATATATATATATATATATATATATATATATATATATATATATATATATATATATATATATATATATATATATATATATATATATATATATATATATATATATATATATATATATATATATATATATATATATATATATATATATATATATATATATATATATATATATATATATATATATATATATATATATATATATATATATATATATATATATATATATATATATATATATATATATATATATATATATATATATATATATATATATATATATATATATATATATATATATATATATATATATATATATATATATATATATATATATATATATATATATATATATATATATATATATATATATATATATATATATATATATATATATATATATATATATATATATATATATATATATATATATATATATATATATATATATATATATATATATATATATATATATATATATATATATATATATATATATATATATATATATATATATATATATATACAATAATAATAATAATAATAATAATAATTAATAATATATTAATAATATAATATTCATAATAATAACAATAATAATTATAATAATAATAATAATAATAATAATAATAATAATAATAATAATAATAATAATAATAATAATAATAATAATAATAATAATAATAATAATAATAATAATAATAATAATAATAATAATAATAATAATAATAATAATAATAATAATAATAATAATAATAATAATAATAATAATAATAATAATAATAATAATAATAATAATAATAATAAAAATGAAATAATAATAATAACAATTAAAATTATAAGAAAAAGCATTGTTCCATTTCTTATATTGTCCTAATGATTCGTATAGAAATCATGTTTTTATTTTAGATTTTTGTGTATAAGAAGTTTATACGGAATGTCACTAAATAACGTGAGTTTCCGTAATGGTACTTGACTACATTATAATTTACGGTGTGACATGGAAACACCGTATGTGAACAGTACCTGACTCAAAAATGGGACATCTGTTTCAACACCGTAAGGTGACCTGAGTGTAAATAACTTTTAATCGAGGAATCCTTTGGAAGTCCTTATGTGCCCCTCCTCCTAGAAAAAAAACTAAAAATAAGCAGATATTTTATATGAAAACCTTATGATTCCTATAGAAAACATATTTTTTATCTTAGATTTTTTATGAATAAGAAGTTTATACGGAATGTCACAAAATGAGGTGAGTTTCCGTACTGGGTACCTGACTACATTATAATTTACAGTGTGACATGGAAACACCGTATGTGACCAGTACCTGACTCAAAAATGGGACATCTGTTTCAACACCGTAAGGTGACCTGAGTGTAAATAACTTTTAATTGAGGAATCCTTTGGAAGTTCCTTATGTGCCCCTCCTCCCAGAAAAAAAACTAAAAATAGGCAGATATTTTATATGAAAACCTTATGATTCGTATAGAAAACATATTTTTTATCTTAGAGGCACGTAATTAAATAATGCAATTCCCAAATATTTAATATGTCAAGAATATTAAATTATGTCCTATAACATATAGATTAAGAATAGATAATGTAACCACTCGATTACGAGAGAAATGAATCCTATCCGAACAGTGTCTCTCAATTAATTTATGTATTACCCAAGGATTTAATAGGTTAGGAATATAAAATTAAGTCCTATAACATACATATTAGGAATAGTTCCAGTAGCCACTCGGTTACGAGAGAAATTTATTCTGTTCCAAAAGAGGGTCTCAATTATTTAATGTATTACCCAAGGATTTATTAGGTTAAAAATATAAAATTAAGTCCTATAAAACATAGATTTGGAATAAATCCAGTAACCTCTCTTTAACTAGAGAAATGGATCCTGTCCCAACAAAGGTTCTCATTGAATTAAAATTTGAGTAAATTTAGCCATACTGAACAAAAATCTTTAGGTGCAACTAAGACGTTATTAGTTTCACAATCAAGCAATGAACTGTCCGATAGGTCATCTGTGAGATGTTCCTCTAAAAATAATCCTGAATTACATTTCAAACACTCAAATATTTCCAGGAACATGAAATAGGAACAGGGACTTATATTGTGCTGTTGACTCTAACAGAACTTATATATATATATATATATATATATATATATATATATATATATATATATATATATATATATATATATATATATATATATATATATATATATATATATATATATATATATATATATATATATATATATATATATATATATATATATATATATATATATATATATATATATATATATATATATATATATATATATATATATATATATATATATATATATATATATATATATATATATATATATATATATATATATATATATATATATATATATATATATATATATATATATATATATATATATATATATATATATATATATATATATATATATATATATATATATATATATATATATATATATATATATATATATATATATGGAATAAATCCAGTAACCTCTCGGTAACTAGAGAAATGGATCCTGTCCCAACAAAGGTTCTCATTGAATTAAAATTTGAATAAATTTAGCCATACTGAACAAAAATCTTTAGGTGCAACTAAGACGTTATTAGTTTCACAATCAAGCAATGAACCGTCCGATAGGTCATCTGTGAGATGTTCCTCTAAAAATAATCCTGAATTACATTTCAAACACTCGAATATTTCCAGGAACATGAAATAGGAACTGGGACTTATATTGTGCTGTTGACTCTAACAGAACTTATATATATATATATATATATATATATATATATATATATATATATATATATATATATATATATATATATATATATATATATATATATATATATATATATATATATATACTATATATATATATATATATATATATATATATATATATATATATATATATATATATATATATATATATATATATATATATATATATATATATATATATATATATATATATATATATATATATATATATATATATATATATATATATATATATATATATATATATATATATATATATATATATATATATATATATATATATATATATATATATATATATATATATATATATATATATATATATATATATATATATATATATATATATATATATATATATATATATATATATATATATATATATATATATATATATATATATATATATATATATATATATATATATATATATATATATATATATATATATATATATATATATATATATATATATATATATATATATATATATATATATATATATATATATATATATATATATATATATATATATATATATATATATATATATATATATATATATATATATATATATATGATATATATATATATATATCATATAATATAATAATATAATAATAATAATAATTAATAATAAGAATATTAATAATAATAATATATAATAATAATAAATAATATATATATTTATATAATAATAATAATAATAATAATAATAATAATAATAATAATAATAATAATAATAATAATAATAATAATAATAATAATAATAATAATAATAATAATAATAATAATAATAATAATAATAATAATAATAATAATAATAATAATAATAATAATAATAATAATAATAATAATAATAATAATAATAATAATAATAATAATAATAATAATAATAATCATAATTAAAAATGATAATAATAATAATAACAATTAAAATTATAAGAAAAAGCATTGTTCCATTTCTTATATTGTCCTAATGATTCGTATAGAAATCATGTTTTTATTTTAGATTTTTGTGTATAAGAAGTTTATACGGAATGTCACTAAATAACGTGAGTTTCCGTAATGGTACTTGACTACATTATAATTTACGGTGTGACATGGAAACACCGTATGTGACCAGTACCTGACTCAAAAATGGGACATCTGTTTCAACACCGTAAGGTGACCTGAGTGTAAATAACTTTTAATTGAGGAATCCTTTGGAAGTCCTTATGTGCCCCTCCTCCCAGAAAAAAAACTAAAAATAAGCAGATATTTTATATGAAAACCTTATGATTCGTATAGAAAACATATTTTTTATCTTAGAGGCACGTAATTAAATAATGCAATTCCCAAATATTTAATATGTCAAGAATATTAAATTATGTCCTATAACATATAGATTAAGAATAGATAACCTGTAACCACTCCGATTACGAGAGAAATGAATCCTCTCTCGAACAGAGGCTCTCAATTAATTAATGTATTACCCAAGGATTTAATAGGTTAGGAATATAAAATTAAGTCCTATAACATACATATTAGGAATAGTTCCAGTAGCCACTCGGTTACGAGAGAAATTTATTCTGTTCCAACAGAGTGTCTCAATTATTTAATGTATTACCCAAGGATTTATTATTTTAAAAATATAAAATTTTGTCCTATAACATATAGATTTTTAATAGATCCAGTAACCTCTCGGTAACTAGAGAAATATATCTTGTAGTAAGAGAGGCTATCATTTAAATAATGTTTGAATAAATTAAGCGATACTGAACAAAATTCTTTAGGTGCAACTAAGACGTTTTTAGTTTCACAATCCAGCAAAGAACTGTCCAATAGGTCATCTGTGAAAATAGGTCTTTCGGGAAATAATCCTGAAATACATTTCAAAAAATTAAATCTTTCAAGGTACATGAAATTGGAACGGGGACTCCACATTCAGGAATTCCCTACTCTAAAAGAAAGTTTTATTAGCTTTCCAGGCTCATGTAATGTACTACTGAGGCTACAGCGAATAAAATGTATATCACTTAAACCTCGTAAACGGATATATATATATATATATATATATATATATATATATATATATATATATATATATATATATATATATATATATATATATATATATATATATATATATATATATATATATATATATATATATATATATATATATATATATATATATATATATATATATATATATATATATATATATATATATATATATATATATATATATATATATATATATATATTATATATATATATATATATATATATATATATATATATATATATATATATATATATATATATATATATATATATATATATATATATATATATATATATATATATATATATATATATATATATATATATATATATATATATATATATATATATATATATATATATATATATATATATATATATATAGAATAAAAGAATAGATCCAGGAACCTCTAGATTTTTAACATACGGATTTTTAATAAATTCAGTAACCTCTCGGTAATTAGAGAAATATATCTTGTACCAAGAGAGTCTATCATTTAAATAATGTTTGAATAAATTAAGCGATACTGAACAAAATCTTTAGGTGCAACTAAGACGTTTTTAGTGTCACAATCCAACAAAGAACTGTCCGATAGGTCATCTGTGAAAACAGGTCTTTCGGGAAATAATCCTGAATTACATTTCAAAGAATTAAATCTTTCCAGGTACATGAAATTGGAACTGGGACTCCACATTCGGAATTCCCTACTCTAAAAGAAAGTTTTATTACCTTTCCAGGCTCATGGAATGTACTACTGAGGCTACAGCGAATAAAATGTATATCACTTAAACCTCGTATATATATATATATATATATATATATATATATATATATATATATATATATATATATATATATATATATATATATATATATATATATATATATATATATATATATATATATATATATATATATATATATATATATATATATATATATATATATATATATTAGAATAAAAGAATAGATCCAGCAACCTCTAGATTTTTAACATACGGATTTTTAATAAATTCAGTAACCTCTCGTTAATTAGAGAAATATATCTTGTACCAAGAGAGGCTATCATTTAAATAATGTTTGAATAAATTAAGCGATACTGAACAAAATCTTTAGGTGCAACTAAGACGTTTTTAGTGTCACAATCCAACAAAGAACTGTCCGATAGGTCATCTGTGAAAACAGGTCTTTCGGGAAATAATCCTGAATTACATTTCAAAGAATTAAATCTTTCCAGGTACATGAAATTGGAACTGGGACTCCACATTCGGAATTCCCTACTCTAAAAGAAAGTTTTATTAGCTTTCCAGGCTCATGGAATGTACTACTGAGGCTACAGCGAATAAAATGTATATCACTTAAACCTCGTATACGGATATATAAATTATATTATATATGTATATATATATATATATATATATATATATATATATATATATATATATATATATATATATATATATATATATATATATATATATATATATATATATATATATATATATATATATATATATATATATATATCATATATATATATATATATATATATATATATATATATATATATATATATATATATATATATATATATATATATATATATATATATATATATATATATATATAGGGTGGTTAAATTTTAATGGCCGATGTTGATTTTGAATAAAACACAAATTACTTTACATTGTGTATCTTTCCATGGTTCAAATTGAGTAAGTCTGAAATTGAAAAAAGTCAAATGAAATGCAGTAAAAAACTTGACGTTTAGGTGTGGTTCACATTCAACATCGGCCCATACAATTTAACCACCCTTTATTAAACTAATAGGGTGGTTAAATTTTAAGGGAAGATGTTGATTTTGAATAAAACACAAATTACTTTACATTGTGTATCTTTCCATGGTTCAAATTGAGTAAGTCTGAAATTGAAAAAAGTCAAATGAAATGCAGTAAAAAACTTGACGTTTATGTGTGGTTCACATTCAACATCGGTCCATACAATTTAACCACCCTTTATATATATATATATATATATATATATATATATATATATATATATATATATATATATATATATATATATATATATATATATATATATATATATATATAATATATAGAAGAATAAATCCAGTAACCTGTCGGTTATAAGAGAAACGTATCATGTCCCAACAGAGGCTTGTAATTAAATAATGAAATACCCAAGGATTTATATGTAAGGAATATAATTTTAAGTCCTATAACATATAGATTAAGAATAGATGCAATAACCACTGGATTACGAAAGAAATCAATGTCGTCCAAATTGAGGCTCTCAATTAATTAATGTATGGCATAAGAATTTAAAAGGTTTTGAATATAAAATTAAGTCCTATACCGTATAGATTAAGAATAGATCGTGTAACCTCCCGATTACGAGAGAAATGAATCCTCTCTCAACAGAGGCTCTCAATTAATTAATGTATTACCCAAGGATTTAATAGGTTAAGAATATAAAACTTAGTACTATAACATATAGATTAAGAATGGTTCCAGTAACCACTCGGTTACGAGAGAAATTTATTCTTTTCCAAAAGAGGGTTTCAATTATTTAATGTATTACCCAAGAATTTAGTTGGTTAAATATATAAAATTTTGTCCTATTACATATAGATTTTTAATAGATTCAGTAACCTCTCGGAAACTGGAGAAATATATCTTGTACCAAGAGAGGCTATCATTTAAATAATGTTTGAATAAATTAAGCGATACTGAACTAAAATCTTTAGGTGCAACCGTAAGGTGACCTGAGTGTAAATAACTTTTAATTAAGGAACCTTTGGAAGTCCTAAATTGCCCCTCTTCCCAGAAAAAAACTAAAAATAATCAGATATTTTATATGAAAACCTTATGAGTCGTATAGAAGTCATATTTTTTATCTTAGATTTTTTGTGAATAAGAGGTTTATACGGAATTTCACAAATAACGTGAGTTTCCGTAATAGGTACCTGACTACATTATAATTTACGGTGTGACATTGAAACACCGTATGTGACCAGTACCTGACTCAAAAATGTGACATCTGTTTCAACACCGTAAGGTGACCTGAGTGTAAATAACTTTTAATTAAGGAATCTTTTGGAAGTCCTTAAATGAACCTTCTCACAGAAAAAAACTAAAAATTAGCAGATATTTTATATGAAAACCTTATGGTTCGTATGGAAATCATTATTTTTATCTTAGATTTTTTGTGAATAAGAAGTTTATACGGAATTTCACAAATAACGTGAGTTTCCGTAATGCGTACCTGACTACATTATAATATACTGTGTGACATGGAAACACCGTATGTGACCAGTGCCTGACTCAAAAATGGGACATCTGTTTCAACACCGTAAGGTGACCTGAGTGTAAATAACTTTTAATTAAAGAATCTTTTGGAAGTCCTTAAAGGAACCTTCTCATAGAAAAAAACTAAAAATTAGCAGATATTTTATATGAAAACCTTATGGTTCGTATGAAAATCATTATTTTTATCTTAGATTTTTTGTGAATAAGAAGTTTATACGGAATTTCACAAATAACGTGAGTTTCCGTAATGCGTACCTGACTACATTATAATATACTGTGTGACATGGAAACACCGTATGTGACCAGTGCCTGACTCAAAAATGGGACATCTGTTTCAACACCGTAAGGTGACCTGAGTGTAAATAGCTTGTAATTGAGAAATCCGTCAGAGGTCCCTGAGGCTACAACGAATAAAATTTATATCACTTATACCTCGCATACGGATTTATATATATATATATATATATATATATATATATATATATATATATATATATATATATATATATATATATATATATATATATATATATATATATATATATATATATATATATATATATATATATATATATATATATATATATATATATATATATATATATATA
>SEYY01013134.1:0-2500 GCA_009176605.1 Armadillidium nasatum
CACGAACTCTTCTCAAAGGAGGAGGTATGCGATGAAAGAGTTCAGAAAAGTAGTGTCCGTTTTAATAGCGATAGTATAGAAAAAGTGACAACGATTCGAACTTCAGAAAGAGACTGGAAAGAATTATTGAGAGTAGGAGAGTTAGTAAGAAGAAAAGTCCAAGACTTCACCTTTTTAAGGAAAGCTGTATGAGTGGAGTCACCTCAGATGTGTGAGGTGTTCTCTATACAGGAGCGAACAACACCAATATAAATAGCAAACATTTGTGTGGTGATGTGAAGAAGTTCTGAATGCCCCTCAGAACACCCAACCTCTTAGAAGCTTGTTTAGAAAGAGAAGTAATGAGATCTTATCAAGAAGGATCACGAGAAAAAAAACACAAAGAATATTAAGGAGAGTCAAAGGTTTTGATTTTTGTGTTTTCGAAGAAAGTTATCATAGTTTTGTGGAAAATTGTGTCGAGTAGAAAGTGGAGCAATTGAGTTTTTGAGGCACTAAAAGCGACCGTGATTTTTCTTCAATAATCTGAAATGCAAGATAGATTAGAAGTCAGGTGCTCCAAGGCTACCCTCATTTCGTCCAGTAACTTTTGTTGTGAGTGTTTCGTCTTCAAAATGAAAAGAATAATGAAGGATGGAGTCTTCGGTAATGGAGTGGATAGGAGATGGGGTAATAGAGAGAAGATGAATAATGAGAAGCAAAAAATTGTTGGGGATAGTACAGATCCTTGGGGGACACCACTATTAATGGATTTAAGTGCAATAGAACGACCTTAAAGGAAATCAAAGAGAAGGATTGATTCCGAAAGAGCGATGTATGGAAATCGAAGTTTTGTGCCATATTCTATCTAAGCTTTCTATATGTCCAAAGCGACAGCAAAAGATTCACCAAAATGCCGAAGAGCGGAGGATCAAGAGTCAGAGAGAAGAGAAAGAAGATCACCACTAGAGCATTTCCCAGAGATAAGATTAGAAAAATTGAAAATGCTAGAAATCTTTCTGTTAAGGATAGATTCGAAAACTTTAGAAAGAATAGAGGTTAAAGATGTGGGACGATAGTTAGAGGGTTGAGGGGGATCCCCCTTTTTTTCACAGGCTGAATGAGCGCACGTTTCCAGCAAGAGGGGAAGGTTGTAGTAAGACAGAGAAGAAAAAGCGTACCATGGCAGGGTACAAGCCCAGAAGCACAAGTTTTGAGATCCACAGAAGGAATGCCATCAGGACCATATGCCTTCTTAGTGTTAAGTTTCTTGCGAGAAGAAATGACCTTAATCAAAAATGAGTTAGAAGTGGTTGAAGTAGAAGGAATAGTTCAGGAATTGTATAAGGTAGAGTTAGAGGTAAAAGTTTGAGTAAAAGGTTCATCTTTAGAAGAAGGTAAAACGGCAGTTGTGTCGTCTAAAGAAATTAGAAGAGGGAAAGAGGAAGAAGCAAAGTTAGAGTTGACATTCTTTGCAAAATGCTAAAAGGGGGAGAGGAAGAGGAACCAGAAGCATTATTGCATTTTTTACGGAGAAATGAGTTTTTGGTATCACGAAGAATAGATTTTGCACGATTCCGGGATGAACTATAAATTGCATGAGTTACTGGAGTTTGAAGACGACGTTAATCCTTGAAGGCGGCATCACTGCTGGGAATAACACGAGAACAAATATAGTTAAAAGAAAGTTTGGTAGGTTTAGTTAAAGGAAAGAATATTAAATGTGCGTCTCATGCCAGTGTGAATCACCTCAGATGTGCGCCCAGCACACTTCGAGGTACCCCTCCGAGAGAAACAGTAAACACTCCATGGGAAATCAAAGAGGCACAACCGCAAGTTAGATCAGTTAGCAGCATCAAAATGACAAAAACGCCTCTTCGCCAAAAGCGGGGGCAGTTCTTTCTTAAGACTTAAGGAGACAGAACAAGAAACAGAGATAAGGTGATCGTATGAACCCAGTAGAGTATAAAGAGATCAAGTATGAAGGGTTCATCACCAAGACGGTAAGAGATGACAGTATGGAGTTGCACCAACAGCTGAAGGTTGTCTTGGATAGAAAAATCGTATGCAAGTTCACCAGCTGGATCATGAGAACTACATATATATATATATATATATATATATATATATATATATATATATATATATATATATATATATATATATATATATATAATATATATATAGATATATTATATATATATATATATATATATATATATATATATATATATATATATATATATATATATATATATATATATATATATATATATATATATATATATATATATATATATATATATATATATATATATATATATATATATATATATATATATATATATATATATATATATATATATATATATATATATATATATATATATATATATATATTATATATATATATATATATATATATATATATATATATATATATATATATATATATATATATATATATATATATATATATATATATATATATATATAGTTTGAAGAATCAGATGAAAGAGAA
>SEYY01013134.1:7500-14440 GCA_009176605.1 Armadillidium nasatum
ATACCTTCGTTTTGTGGAATTCTCTCCCATCTTCTACTCCCTGCTGAATTTAATCTTCATTCCTTTAAGGCCCACGTCTGTGCTCACCTGGGAAATTTGCCTTAGGTGGGGCTTGTGGGTGTTTTCTCTTATATTGTTCTAGCACCCCATCCTTGAATAGGGCTTTGCCCGTGAGCGGTGGTGATATATAATATATATATATAAATATATAAAATATATATATATATAAATATATATATATATATATATATATATCCTTCTCTCGATTACTTCCGGTCTTTCTAAAGCAGCTGTTGTCGATGGCCATTGTTCTTCCTTTAAATCTATTAATTGTGTTGTTCCTCAAGGATCTGTACTATCCTCAACACTTTTTCTGTTTTTCATTAATGATCTTCTCTCTGTTACTTCATCTCCTATTCACTCCTATGGTTATGACCCCACATTTCTCTTTTCAATTTGAAAGGCGCCCCTCCCAACAGCAGTTACCAGACCCAAGGAGGTACCTGGAGCAACTGACTCTGACTATCCGCATTTCAAATGGGGCAATAAAACATAGTTTTCAATGCCACAAAGCTCAATTCCTCCATCTCTCACCGACACAATCTTCCACACATCTATGATATCTTCGAAAACACTCATCTCAAACCTTCATCTCTCCTCAATATTCTTGATGTTTCTTTTTCTCATGATAATTCTTGGAAATATCTTATTATCTCTCTTTCTAATTGTTCTGAGGCACCTTCAGTATTTATTCTCCCCACCCCAGTTGCTTGCTCTGTATAGAGATGTTGTTCGCCTCTGTACGGAGTATGCCTCACACATCTGGAGTGGTTCTACTCTAGGGCTTTTAGGGCATGTAGGATTTTCGTTTTATCAATATCCTGCTCTTCCTAATTCTCCATAGTCTCTTTCTGCTCTTCGAATTGTTGCATAACTCTCTTTTTAATATCGCTATTACAATGGATACTGCTCTTCTGAACTCTCTCGTCGCATACCTCCTCCATTGAGAAGAGCTCGTTCGACTCGTCTTTCTGCACAGTCTCCTGCTTTCTCTATTCAACTCTCTGATCTCAGACTAAACAGCTATGCTCAATCTTATATGTACTCTACTGGTAAAGTCCGTAAAACACTCTCTTCATGTATTTTCCCAACTTTCTATGACTTAATCACCTTCAAACGACATGCATCAGTTCATGTCGGTCTTTAATTTGACCAGGTTTCCGACTTTCCTCCTAGCTCTAGTAGAAATTTTAGTAGGCCTCTTCCAAATACTAAAGACCTACTGAATTATATTCTCAATGCTGATATAACATTCGAGCGAGCTGCTCGCCAAAGTTTTGGAATAAAGATATATATATATATATATATATATATATATATATATATATATATATATAATATATATAATATATATATATATACATATAATATATAAAAATATAAATTTTCCGCACGCCAGATTCGAACATTGACAACAGCTCGCAGTTAGAAAGTGAACATATGACTCTACACTGAGCTACACCGCCTTCCCAAAGAAGGCATAGTAGAACATTTCAAGCACTTATGCTTCGAATCACTTAGCAACTCGTACTTATTAAATCCATTGGAGGTGCTCTACTGGGGCTACATGGCATTCGCTCGGCTCCCAATATGGACACAGCTAAGCTGGCAACGCAATATGACAAACAACTGTTGCGACAAATTTAGCAATAATAAACAGAGAAAAATTTCCGCACGCCAGGATTCGAAACCACTGACAACAACGTCGCCGTTAGACAATGAACATAAGACTCTACCACTGAGCTACACTCCTTTATAAAAAAGAAGGCATAGTAGAACAGTTTTCAAGCTTATGCTTAGAATCACTGTAGCAACTCGGTACTTATTAAATCCCTAGAGGGCTTGGAACCCTACTGGGCTACATTGGCATTTGCTGGGGGCTCCTGGGTTACAGGAGCAACCAACCAAGGTCAAGCAACGCCAACATGGGCACAACAAACTGTTGCGACAAATTTAGCAATAATAAGACAGAGAAAATTTCCTCACTCTAGGATTCGAAACCATGATAACAGCATCGCGTAAACAATGACATAAGGTTTACCACTGAACTACGCCCTACTAAAAATGGCAATAAAAGTTTTCAAGCACTTTGCTTCGAATCACTGTAGCATTCGTACTTATTAAATCCATAGGAAGGTGCTTGAACCCATACTGGGGTACATGGCATTTTGCTGGGTCCTGGTTACAGGAGCAACTAACTAAGGTCAAGCAACGCCAACATGGGCACAACAACTGTGCGACAAATTAGCAAAATTGTTCACTGTCTAACGGCGACGCTGTTGTCAGTGGTTCGAATCCTGGCGTGCGGAAATTTTCCCTGTCTTATTATTGCTAAATTTGTCGCAACAGTTGTTGTGCCCATGTTGGCGTGCTTGACCTTGGTTGGTTGCTCCTGTAACCCAGGACCCCCAGCAAAATGCCAATGTACCCAGTAGGGGTTCCAAGCACCCTCCTATGATTTAAATAAGTACCGAGTTTCTACAGTGATTCGAAGCATAATGCTTGAAAACTGTTCTACTATGCCTTCTTTTTTGGGAAGGCGGCGTAGCTCAGTGGTAGGTCTATGTGCATTGTCTAACGGCGACGCTGTTGTCAGTTTTCGAATCCTGGCGTGCGGAAAAAATTTTCTCTGTCTTATTATTGCTAAATTTGTCGCAACAGTTGTTGTGCCCATGTTGGCGTTGCTTGACCTTGGTTGGTTGCTCCTGCAACCCAGGAGCCCCCAGCAAAATGCCAATGTAGCCCCAGTAGGGGCCAAGCACCCTCCTATGGATTTAAATAAGTACCGAGTTGCTACAGTGATTCGAAGCATAAGAGTCTGAAAACTGTTCTACTATGCCTTCTTTTTTGGGAAGGCGGCGTAGCTCAGTGGTAGAGTCTTATGTTCACTTCTAATACGCTGTTGTCAGTGGTTTCGAATATAATAATTATTAATATAATTATATTATATAAATTAAATATTAATATATATATATATATATATTATATATATGATATATATATATATATATATATATATATATATATATATATATATATATATATATATATATATATATATATATATATATATTATATATAGTTGTGAACGCAAAGGCTAGAGGCGTACCAATTTTCTACAGAGTTGAAAGGAAATTGAATCATAGGCAATCCTATCAATTTTAGGACTGCTCAGATATACGGCTCTTAAATTTGTACATATGAAATAAGCTAAGATGTACATATGAAATAAACTAAGATGAAGAGAGTGAGTACTTTCCTTTAAAAGTAGATTAAAATGAAAATTGTGCATTGCAGTTAAGTATGGTGTTAGAGAGTTAGAAAGAACGAAAGTGTGTAGAGAGACGTGTCTCAAGAGCATTTCTCAATTAAAGAGATATGCGACTGGATAGCTTAAAAGAGCAGTCTCCGTGTTTAATAAAATATAAATATAGTGATTTAATATTCCAATAGGCAGAGTCTGAAGATAAAGATAAAGATCTAAGACTCCATCTTTTCAAAGAGAACTTTGCTAGTGGAGCTACCAAAAATATGTGGTACATACTCCATTCATGGGAGAACTAAACCACTATATGGAGCATGCAATTGTGGTGGTAGGAAGAAATTCTGAAGATGTTAGAAGGCGTTAGGCTTTCCAAAGCATTTCTAAAATAAATATATCAAACTATCCTGTAATCTGATTTTGATATGGGCAGATCTTTCACCACCCTTTCTATATTTCATGTTCTCTAAACTCTCAATCCAAATTTCGAATTTAATTATTTTCTAAATCTTCTAACCTGGATACAAATCAGAATCCAAGAGAAATCACCAAGCTTAAGTTAACTTATTACTGATATATAATATATTATATATATATATATATATTAATATATATATATATATATATATATATATTTATATATATAATAATTTATATATTAAATATAAAATAAAAGTATTTTTTCACTTTTATGCATACGTGACTTTCGTACCATTATTTTATTTGTCAGACATTTAAGTCCAACACATAAGAATATGTAACTTTTAAAATATAAAGGTTTATACGAGAAAATTTAATATATGATTATAATCTATTTATAGATATTTTTCAGCAACATTTCCGATTTTTAAAATAAGTTTTTAACTACGGTTCCATAACTACCTAAATATTTCAGTCCCCAGGACATTGTTGAGTAAGAATTTATGTATGTATGCATGTTTGTATGTATGTATGCATTGTTAATCTTAGTTTTTGCATAATATAAAGAAACTGATGAACAAACTAAAATTTATGAATGTTTTATTTCATTTTTCATCTTCTTCATTTCGTTCAACCTCAAATTTCACTTACAATTTTATCACACGTTATTTTTTTCAACATTTTAGTCTTTCTTATTTTACTCTTAAATCATTTTATCATTTCTTCTCTCTCCCTTCTCTCTGTCTCTAAATCTCTCCCTTCCTCTTTCTCTTTCTCCCTTCTTCCTGTCTTTAAATATCTCCCTCCCTCTTTCTCTCTCTTCATTCTCCCTGACTCTAAATATCTCCCTCCCTCTTTCTCCCTCTCACTTCTCCCTGTCTCTAAATCTCTTCCTCCATCTTTCTCCTTCTTCTTTCTACCCGTCTTTAAATCTCTCCCTCCCTCTTTCTCTCTCTCCATTCTCCGTCTCTAAATCTCTCCCTCCCTCTTTCTCTCTCTCTCCCTTTTCCTTTCTCTCTGTCTCTAAATCTCTCTCTCCATTCTCCCTGCCTCTAAATCTCTCCCTCACTCTTTCTCTGTTTCCTTTCTCCCTGTCTCTAAATCTTTCCTTCCCTCTTTCTTTCTCTTTCTTTTTCACTCTCCATTTTAATAGATTTTTTCTTTTTTCTTTCAATATTTTTTTTCCCTTAGTGCTTTTCAGAATTTATAATTTCTTCATTCTTCTTTCTGTAACTCCCCATTTCTCTTTTTTCAGTTTTCTTCTGTTGTTCTCTTTTTATCTCTCTCTGTTTCTTCCTGCATTTCAATCCACTTCACTCTTTCTTCCGATATCAATCTCTCTCTCACTCTCTCTCTCTCTCTCTCTCTCTCTCTCTCTCTCTCTCTCTCTCTTCATCTTATAATATTTTCACTTCCTTTCTTTTTGTTTGTTCTATTTTTAGTTCTTCATTCTTCATTTTCATTTTATCTACATTCTCTTTCAACTTCCCTTCTATTCCTCGCCCTTACCTTCTCTTTCTCTTCCTTTCATCCTTCCTTTAGTTTCTCCACTAACACCTCCTCTTTTTCCTCCTTATGCAGAAAATATCCTTCCTTCCATCAAGAGGAAAAAGATTTAACAAAAAATTATGAAAATAAGTTTCATTTTTTTCATCTTTCTTTATTTTTTTGTTAAAAAGATGAAAAACGTTTGATCATTTGGGCAACTCTCATTTTTTCATCTTTTTCCAGGAAAATATATTGAGCTAATCAGACTGTAATTATAATGAAATAACATAACATATATATATATATATATATATAATATATATATATATGATAAAAATCAAGCCAAGCAAGGGGAACATATTTAATTGGTTTCGAATCGAATAGATTCATCTTCAGCTAAAAAAAAGTACACAATTAAAAAAAAATAACAAAAGAAAGAAAAAAAAACAAAAATATTAAACAAAAAATATTAAACAAAAAAACCGTACCACAACTCAAGAGGACATCTTAATGGTGAAAAACTAAAATCAAGAAAAATAACAGAAAGATTTAAAGTTGCTTGGATAGTGAAAACATAAAAAGCTGTAGCGAAATAAAGATGACCTGGGGGAAATCCAAAGAAAACTAACAACAAAAAATATAAAAATTTTAATTAATGAAATTCTCAAAAATATAGAGCCTTTCTTCCTTTGATGTTAGAGTTTTGAATTATAGGAAAAACTTCTTGAAGACAGTGCAGTTTTCCCTTCACCCAGTTATTCGCCACCAGTCAAAACTAAATATGAAAAATAAACAATTTAGCGAATGGGAGAAATGTAAAAGTTTATAAAATTATAAAAATAAATTAATTTTCAACTTCTTTCGGCAAATATTATAAATTTAAATAATGACTCTAGCACGATTGAAGTTAATATGCCAAAGCTAAAATTGTAAGATTAATTTAAGTTTCAACTTTATTTTTTAATCGACTAAAGGTGCCAGGAATATAATATAAAATTTAAATAAATTGTTTAAGCACAAGCACCGATTGCACGAAACATACCTTTAAGTTATAAATAATCCTTTCTTGGTCTGTCTGATGTTTGAAGACGAGCCAGATGTTATTGATGTTGTGAGTTGAATCATCTGTATTTGAACCTCCCGTTAGCCCGCAGATGGATGGCTCCCAAATTCTTCTAAATTTTCATTTGCATTACAGAACTAAAAAAAGATTTAAAAAAAAAATTCAATATAATATTTACAGTTTACAAGTTCTCAAAGAACTTCACGGAACCTTGTTCTTTAAGGCTATATTATAACAAGAGCAAACTATTGGAACTAATTTCCATATCTGAGCTGCTCGATGCTTTTTGAAGAAGTGTTAATTTTGAACTGCGTTTTGTGTAACTCGTTTTTTGTAACTTTTTTGTGTAATTATTTGTGACTGCTATTTTTTTTTCTTGGTTGGTTTTCGCACACCTGTGCACTAAATATAAATATTTCCCAGCACCAAACAATATATACAATTATTTTCCCTTTTTATAAAAGAAAAAAGGGAAATTTCCTAACAAAAGCATACCTATATAAAAAACATTAGAATGAAACTAAAATAATTAAAATTAAAAAATAAGCAAATAAAGACAACAATAAAAATAAAATAAATTAAAAATTACAAAATTAAAAATTAAAAAATCAAAAACAAAAGTTAAAAGTAGAAATAATAATAATAAT
>SEYY01013135.1:0-2500 GCA_009176605.1 Armadillidium nasatum
TATATATATATATATATATATATATATATATATATATATATATATATATATATATATATATAATATACTGTTGTGTGTGTGCGTGCGTGCGTGTGCGTGTGTGTGTGTGTACATAGGAAGGGGGCAAAACCTTACGGAAGAAGTAGAAGGAATCACCGAAAACGAAAAATTCAAAGAATGAAAGTTGCCAGCAAACTCAATAAATTATCATTATTATTACTATAATTATTATTATTATATTATTATTATTATACTATTATTATTATTAATTATTTTAATAAAATTAAAAATAAACTAAACTAAAGATTTTGAAAATCCATTTAAAAAGTAATGTAATGTATAAAAACTTGCAACTCTTTGCTCTCGAGAAGCAATGACTTTTCATACAAATTTGGTGTTGGTATTGTTGTTGCTATTGTTTTTATTATTGTTGTTTTCTTATTGTTATTGTTGTTCTTGTTATTGATATTGTTGTTGCAATTGTTATTTTTGTTAGTTATTATTGTTGCTATTATTGTTGTTATTGTTATTGTTGTTATTGTTATTGTTATTGTTATATATATATATATATATATATATATATATATATATATATATATATATATATATATATATATATATATATATATATATATATATATATATATATATATATATATATATATATATAGCCGAAATCTTTAAAAAAAAAAAAAATTTAATAATACGAAAAACGTTAAAAAAATTGCGTTCGTTTCTCTGTGAATGAGTTGAAATCGCAGTTTTATCAAGACAAAAATATTACTAATATTATTATTATTTTTTAATTTTATTATTATTATTATTATTACAATTATTATATTTTTTTTATTTTATTCTTATTTGTTTAAATTTTCTAACAAAGAAATTTAATATTGGAAAACCTTGCAACTTCTCGTAGTGAGTTTTGAAGCTGTTATAGACAAAAGTGACGATGGCTTGTTGTGATATTTGATCTCAGTGTTAAAACAAAAGAAAATATTGAAATAACATTTAATTATTGAAAGAAAATTAAAAATATTAATATTTTACGCACTAATCATAAAGTTTTAATAAATGATTTGAAAATGCGACTGTTCTGGAAAATATGGGACATCTGGTAACTATATATATATATATATATATATATATATATATATATATATATATATATATATATATATATATATATATATATATATATATATATATATATATATATATATATATATATATATATATATATATTTTTTTGTACGAAATAAATATTAATTTACATTCTAACAACATTGAAAGTTATGTTAACTATTTTTCAGTAGTTTTGGCAACCATGCATTTGTTATTATTTTAAATTTTTTTTTCTTGGCGCCTTGTACGTTGTATGCGAATTTTGTTGGTGTTGAAAGATGTATAATATTAGGTGAAAAGTATAAATATTTGCTACTTGAATATAATGAATAGGTGTTTTTGGGTAAAATGTTTGATTTTATTCTTATTTTTATTGTATTTCCCGTCTTCTGTGCAAAAGTATTGAAAATCAGTTTTTTATTAAAATTTTAAGGTTTTTTAAGATATTTATTATTCACTTTAATTTTCTGCTTTCAGTTTATTAATTGTTTGGAATATAAAATGGATATGAAATCTGAAAAAGAAATAAAGTTGGAAGAATTCGATTTGGAATATGACTCTTATCAACAAATTTCTCAGTTGGGCTATATATATATATATATATATATATATATATATATATATATATATATATATATATATATATATATATATATATATATATATATATATATATATATATATATATATATATATATATATATATATAGGTTGCACAGATAAGGAAATTGACCAATTAGGCAGTAGGCATACAATAAAAATGGTTAAATTGTGTAGTTGGATAAAAAACAAAACAAATATTGTAGTTGCAGGTAATGGTGGGACAGTATACTAGATAGATCTTTATTTAGTCTGTGGTACATATAGTAGTCAAAAATATAATTTGACATATAAAATTTTTCTTTCAGCTGTGAGAATTGGTTTGGTTGGTAGATAATTAATTGTTGATGAGGAATGAGTTAATGAACTTAGAAATTAAGGAAATATGATATAAATTGTGATTGAAGAATTCTGTTAAAAACTGGGACTCTTTATTTATGTTGGGAAAGGAGGAAGAGAGGTGAAAGCTCTAAAAAGTAGTATTGCATTTATAAGTTAGAGTAATATGACTAAAGAAATTAAATCCTAGAGAGAAGGTCTTTCTGTATATGGTTGAGGAATATTCATGCTTCCTTCTGGAGATCTTTAGGTCGGAGAATGGTAAGGAGGCATCAGTTTCTTTTTTTACAGTGAAATTAGTAGTGGGTAGTTGGGAATTTAAAAAATCTCAAAAATTTTTTCTTTTTGTTTGGAAAGAGCAGAAACTACAAGCTTTAAAAAGATTATTGAAACATTGTTAAAATATAGCTGGATTCAGCTACAGATATGAACTTGC
>SEYY01013135.1:15000-18104 GCA_009176605.1 Armadillidium nasatum
TTTTCTGCATTTTTCCCGACGTGTTTAGGATTTAAAGTTATTTTAAAGTTTATTTCAAAAAGTGAAAGGAATCATTCAAAGGTCCATTTGGGGTTAAATTAAACGAATTTAAACCAGTTGGAATCACCAAAAAAAAGTAAATAGCACTCGAATTTTTCAAAATTAAAAATTTTAACTTAAAAATTTTTTTAAAAAAAAAATTTTTTTTAAACTTACTTTTTAATTTTAATTTAAAATTAAATTTATTGTTTAGAGGAGGGACAAGGAAACAATTTTATTTTTTTTAGTGCATTTTTAAGTTAAATGCTATTTGGTTTAAGCGAGATATAGACTTTCAAACTTTCCACCGGGAAAAAAAATTTATATATACTGAAAATTTCATCGGAATCTGTCAAAAATTAAAAAAAAAATTGGACTCTGTTCTATATTATAATGAAGATTGTATCTTCAGTCTTTACGACTATATAGACGAATTTTTATATGTAAATTTTTTGTGTGCTTTTCAGATAAAGAAGACACCAACCACGGAAAAGCACAAGACAAAAATTTCCGACATAAAATGATTCATAAAAATGAGCAACGAAGAAACGCAGCTCAAGCCAAATACAGAAACAATTTTTAAAACTTTTTATTTTTTAACTTATTATTAATATTAACTAGAAATTGTTATATGGATTTACCCCAGTTATAAAATGTTTATATTTATTGTTGAAGGATTTCTTTTATTTTCCTTTTGATAAATTGTTGAAGGATTTCTTTTATTTTTCCTTTTGATAAACTTTTGTTCGAGTCAAAGTCACTTAACTCTGATTCCCAGTCTGACTCCATCATTTTAAAATAATTTCTCCGACTCCATCCAAAACGGGTATCACGACACTGGTTCCTCATCACAGTTATATAACTAATCCAACCAAGTTTCGAAAAGCAATTCTTATTCAGTAGATACGCCTTCTTTAACAAATAAAACACTCTTGACATCTATTAAGTTTATTTTGTCGAATGCTGCTGGTAGTTTAACTTTAATACAGGTTAACATTGAATTAAATTTGTACCTTGAAAGACATAAATTCTATTTGTTGATAAAAATTGTTTCTTTACGGTTTTCAGGTCCATTTCACTCAGTTTTGATAAGTGCAAGATGGTCTCCCAAAACCATGTAAAACATTCACCTTCCAAAATAGAAATATACATTTAATATAGATATTTGTATATAACATTTAGGTTTGTCTGCTTTAAGGAAAATATAAAAATATTTCTAATACCTTTTGAGTTAATTGAGTTCGATTACGTTGGGAAAGGGTAATTATCTTCTGAACAAAAGTTAAAGGAAACGTAACAAAAAAAGTTGAGAACCAGATTTAGAGATTTTCAGTCAACTTGTGTGGTAATGATGAAGAGATACCTACCAAACTATATAAATATATATATTTTATTCGAAAACACAAAACTCAAACCTTCATCTCTCCTTAAATCATTGGTATTTCTTTTTCTTGGAAAGATCGCATTACTTCTCTTTCTAAACAAGCTTATAAGAGGTTAGGTGTTCTAGGAACCTTCGCAATTTCTTCACGCCACTCCAGTTACTTGATCTTTTATGGAGGGTGCTGTTCGCCCCTGCATGGAGTACGCCTCACAATCTAATCTGGTTTTACTAAATAATGGCACTCATGTATAGCTCTTTGAAAAGGTGGAATCTAGAGCTTTTCGTCTAATCAACTTTTCCGCACTCGCTAATTCTATCCAGTCTCTTCTGCCCGTCAAATTGTTGGGTGACTCTATAAATACTATCACTATTACAATGGACATTGCTCTTCTGAACTCTTCCGTTGCATACTTCCTCCAATGAGGGCATTTGCAATACGCCTTTCTACACTGACCCATCCCAGACTTCCACTGATTTTTCCTTGTCCATGAGTGGCTCTTCCAATAGTTCTTTGAACTGTTTAACCATCACTTGGTTTGTTCATTGATTTACATGTTTCTGCCTTCTTTCCTCCCCGTATCTATCTTTAAGGAATCTCATCCATGCCTTTGATGTTTTTTCCTCCCATCCCTGGACCTGATTAGTTATATTGTATACTTGTAAGTAGTCTTTCTTATAATGGAGGTTGAGTCTGGTTTATTTTTTCCATGCAAGCAAACCCACTGTATGAATTTCTTTGTTGAAATTTCCAGGTAGGTATTTCCCTATTCCTATAATTTCCTTCTTGTAAACTTGATCCATTCCCCCTCCTTTACGTTCACTGTACATTCTTGACAGTATCTGTCCCTTGTATATCATTTTGTGCGCATTCAACATTTTTCGGGTTGAGATATCAAGCTGATTTAGATCCTCCTGGTACCATTCTATGATCCCACAGCTGTGAAAGATAACAGGAACAGAAAATGTTTTTATGGCTTCAATTTTGTTTTTGGCCCTTAAATCCCATTTCAATTTTAATATTTTTAAATATTCTTTCTTTAATTTTTCTTTCATTTTCTTATGTTCAACTTCTTCAGATTCTTCAATTCCCAGATATTTTTATGTGCCCTCCTGGTTTAACTGAGTGATGGTGGTTTGGTCCAGTGTGATATTTTCACTTTCTTATCCTCCTTCCTTTCTTAGATGCTAGGAATGGACATTCCTCTAATTTAAATTGTATATTTATGTCATTTGAGAATTCTTAAACTACCTTCATTTGTGTGGTGGTTTCTTCTTTATTTGGAGCAAACAATTTTAGGTTATCCATGCAAAACGGGTGGGATATAATATTTGACTTCTTTTCATATTTTGCATTAACTTTGTACCAATTTTCTAAGTTGTTTATAAGGTTACTTAATGAGTTGATGGCGAGCACAAACAACAATGGTGACATAGAATCCCCTTGAAAGATACCTCTCTTTATTTTTATATTTCTATGCATCCCTTTTCATGATTTAATCTTAAACTTGATTTTCCATTCCTTCACTTATAAAATCTATATTGGTATCATTTATCTTAATAGATATTTAAATCTTCCTTTATTCCAGCTGTGGGGAACGCTATCATAAACTTATACATTTCCATGTATAAGCATGTGACTTTTTAAGCTACGTTTACGATTGCATCCATAGCTGCAGTGATA
>SEYY01013138.1:0-2500 GCA_009176605.1 Armadillidium nasatum
ATATATATAATCCAACTGTCGTTTGCACTGGATACATTAAAGAGAGAAGAACAAAAGAAATGCGAAGAAAGAGAATAAAGAAAGAAAACTGCAAAATTAAAAGTCGAAATCTCGTTAAGGAGCTTAAAAACTTTGACCTTTGACCTCCAAGGAGAGAGAAAGAGTAACGAATGAGTTTTGGGTCACATTTAAGGGCTACACTGGAACCCCCAAAGGAAATTAACTAATTGCAAAATATACAAGTTAAAGATTTTATAAAATAAAAGTAAAATAAAATTTTTTTTTTTTTTTTTTTTACTTTTAATAAAGTTGGTATTTTAGAAAATTTATTTTAGAAGCACAATTTTCTCATCAATTTCTTTATTATATATATATATTATATTATATATATATATATATATATATATATATATATATAATAGTAATTATATAATTATTATATTATAATTATATATAGTAAGTATGTATGTAGTATACAGTATGTATGTCCGTAATTGGTAAAATATTTCGTTTATAGTATGTTAAGTATTTGTATTTTAGTATGTATGGCATATTTTCCGTATATGTTATAAATAATATTTTTATATATATATATATAATATATTATTATATATAATATCTATATCACTACTATATATATATAATATATATATATATATTAATATATATAATATATATATATATATATTTATATATGCATATATGCGCAATACTCTTGCTGGTTCCTCTCCTACATGCCCTTTCCAACAATTTGTGAAAAATGTTAACACTAATTTACTTCTACCTCTTTAAATCCTGAAGTAACTTCCGACCTCACAACTTTTGTTTTATTTTCTGCTACAACTAAAATCTTCGCATAAATCTCTGGCACTAATTTCACTTTAGACGATTTCAGAGGTATTTTTTCTCTCCCAAATATGACTTTTGTGTCTAACATTTTAATTTCTTCTAAATACGTTATTTTTGCTTTTGCTAAATCTAAGCATTTCTAAAGCATATGGGCTCAGACAGTTCCCATCTATTGTACTCAAAACTTATGCTTCTATGCTTTGTACAAACCTTGATAAAGTATTTTATTAATGTTTTTCAACTTTGCCTTTTCTTATTGCTGGAAATTTGCAAACATTCCGCCAATGCCGAAAATGAAGACACTTTTCAACCTATATTGACCTATTTCTTTAACCTCCGTATTATCTAAAGCCTTTGAAACTATCCTTAACAGAATGACTTGAAAGTATTCTAATTCTTCTAATCTTATCTCTCATCATCATTATGGCTTTCATATACGAATGCTTTACTGGTGAGATTCTCTTTGCCTCTTGAATCTGCGCTCTTTAGCATTTCGGAGAATATATTGCATTGGCGCTAGACATATCGAAAGCCATCATTCATTTCTAAACTTCCCTCTTTTGATTTTTATCCATCTCTGTGGCCTTCTTTCTGATTTCCCTTCCGTTCACACTATAGTAATATTTTTTATTGCCACCTTTCATTTTTTAAATTTATTGATTGTAAGTGGTGATTCTCTGAGTCCTGTAATATCTCCAACTTTTTTTCTATTTTTCATTAATGATGATCTCTATTATTTAATCCACTTCTCTACCGATGTCTCTTACCTTCATTCATTGACGCAAGAAGAGTGGTCCTTGAAGCAACCAACTACCCTCTAATAATTTTTGGAATTTTTGATTTCAGCAAAGAAAACATGAGCTGTTTTCAATCCCTCATAAACTCAGTTCCTCCCTCATCTTTTACCTCGAACAATCTTCCACACTTGAATGATATCTTCTTTCAAAGCACTCAACTTAAACCATCGTCTGTCTTTAAAATTCTTTGTGCTTCATATTCTTGTTATCTTTCTTGAAGAATCACATTGTTTCTTTTTCTAAAGGAGCTTCTAAAAGGTTTGATGTTCTGAAACTATTTCAAAGTTTCTACACACTTCTTCCATTTCCATTGCCACTTTTCCCTGTATGATGTATGCTTCTCACATTTGAGTTTTTTCCACTTACAGAGCTCTCCTTGAATATGTGTAGTTTTGCGCTATCGTTTTATCAGTTTTTTGGCTCTCAAAAACTTTCTCCAGTTTCTTTCTTCCTTTTATGAATTTTTGCGCCACACGCACTCTATGCTATCACTATTACAACTTACTCCGTTCTTTTAAACATTATTCGTACACTTCCCGCATTGAGAAGGGCTCTTCCGATATGCCTTCTTACACAGTCTCATTCTTTCTCTGTCAACTCTCGGACCCCAGACTTAATAGCCATGATGGAACCTGTATTCGACCAGTAAAGACTGAAACAAGACCTCTTTGTCTACTTCCTCAATTTTCTTTCATTGCACAACTTCAAACAGGTACAACGGGACATGTTCTTTAATTTGCCTCTTTTTAACGAAACATTTCCAACTCTTACACATTATATACATATTATATATATATAATATTATATAAATATATATTGTATATAATATATATTATATAATATATATATATATA
>SEYY01013139.1:0-2500 GCA_009176605.1 Armadillidium nasatum
TTATTATTATTATTATTATTATTATTATTATTATTATTATTATTATTATTATTATTATTATTATTATTATTATTATTATTATTAGTTATTATTTTAGGATTTTATTTAAAAATTATTCGATTCAAATGCAATCAAAAATTTATCAATTAATTCATAAAATATTTCTTTTCTTATTTTCAATTTATATTTTTAATTTTATTATTTTATTTTATTTATTTTTTTATTATTCACTTATTTATTTGCATTTTTTCATTTTTCCTCCAATTTAATTAACATGTATTTTTTTCCTTTGTTTATTATATAATACTTGTTTTCCATAAATGATGGGAAAATAACAGATGTATCCAGAAACTGAGCGGATCAGTGATCCACTCATGAAGCAATCATATCGCAACACTTGTAAAAATAATTGGCAATCAACAATGACCTTGGCTGAATACTATTAACATATTTCATATGATAATCAGGAGTGAAAAAAAGTCTCTAATTCATCACAAATATCTTAATTAAAAAGGTGTTTAAGTTGTTAATAGTATTGAATTTGGAAAAAATTATCAGTGAACGGTCAGTGATCTGCTCAGTTTTTGAATGAGACGAATATATTTTGTGGCTTGACGAACTTATTTTTAGTGCAACTACCATACTACCAATCAATGTTTAAGACCCATAATATATTTATACGATCATGCAGGTCATGAAACTGGGCGTGTAGGTCGGACTGCTCAAATCAAAACCAATTATTTGTTTGGTATTTCTTCATGAAAGAATTTAGAACCTGAAAAAGAATAATGAAACTCCTTGTTTCTATCATATGAACCCTGACTAGCTTGTAAAAATGTATTGTGTCTGATGAAATCATCATGAGTGGTAAGACCTGCCATAAAAAGTTTGGGATCATACCTGACATGACAATGTGTGGAGACCTTAGAAATCTTCTTTAATTTTTGGCTCAGATCAAGGCATGTGATAGAGTTAAGAATGAAATTGTCAAATTGACAGCTGGCATTTGATATTAGGTTAAGTTCATTCAACATGAAAAACTGCAACGTAAACTTTTTTTTGAAAAGAATGTATTATTTAAATGAAATTGTTAAAAAAACTTATAAAGTCAGATTTGAAGTACTAGGGTATGTTTTTTTAAAAATTATCATTCACCTATTTAAGTAACTTTATTTTTAAAGAACATTTTAACCCGAGCTTCAAGCTTTTGGAAGATTCTTTTGTGCATATTTATTTTTATCTTCTATGTTATCTGTAGCCTAAAGCTAATTTCATTTTACTGATATTTTTCTTTAAATCCCTCATGCTGAGTTCTAAAGTTGGAAATTGTTTGGTCGTTCTTTTCTTGTTTCTTGTAGAACTCAAAATAATATGATCCATCTCCAAGCTCTTCGGACTCCATATGCTTTGTATCATATAATTTATCCTCTGGCGTATGAGTTCATTCTCCCTCTCGTATGGCAATACTACACTATCTTATTGTATTCTAACTTTCACAATCCTGCATTTGATTTCTTCTTTGCTACGCGTGAGTGAATCCGATATATTATTTGCTATATGAACACTATATGTATGCTATAGTCGTATAGTTTGAAATTTATTGCTTTCTTCTATACTGAATTTATTGAAACTGATATATTGTACTTTTGGTTGAACCTGAAATGTATTATTCAATATATTTGATGTATCTTGAATTATGCATATCCTTCTTTAACAATATTCATATTCAACAATTTTATTGTTATCATTGACTCGAACCAATTTAAAATATTCTACTTTTGTCCGATGTTACATTCCTTTCTATATATGTTTTTTTTTTCAAGTAGTTTTGATTCTTACTGCATGACTTTCGTCTGCTAAAATAGTCCTTTCGTCATTTGCGTTCAGTTGACAACCCTTTATTGAAACTTAATCAGACTTTTGAATATCTATAAATATCACTTCTTTGCGATATTAAGCAAAAGTATGATTTTTATCATTGTTCTATGTTTCCTTTGTCTCTTCTCTCTTTATATTTATATTTATTTACCTTCGATATATTTAACACCCTTCTCTAATGATTTATCATTTTTTCTCTCAGTTTATACCATTTTATATTTCTTTCCCCTAAGTAGTCATTTTTTTTTTGAGGGGGGGGGGATTTATTACTGATATTGAACTAGGCTTTATTCTTTCATAATCGTCATCCATTTAAAAAAACATTTCTTCCTCTTTCAAATTATTTCTCATTTCCTACTATTTTAGTTTTATAAATAATATATAAAAGTAGAACTCTCTTCATCCTCTCTTTCACTCTCTCTTTCTCTCTCACTCTCTCTCTTCTCTCTCTCTCTCTCTCTCTCTCTCTCTCTCTCTCTCTCTCTCTCTCTCTCTCTCTCTCTCTCTCTCTCTCTCTCTCTCTCTCTCTCTCTCCTCTCTCTCTCTAACAATATGAATCCTCGCTGCTCATTAAGTTCCATATTTCATGATATGATGGTAAAGCATCTTCTTCGTCATAACG
>SEYY01013139.1:20000-27500 GCA_009176605.1 Armadillidium nasatum
CTTAGTGGTCTGAAGAGACAAAAATCATCATACGCACCTAGTGATACTTTCTTAAAGCCAGCCATTATGACAACAATAGTTTCCAATTGTCACTGGAATTATAACTCTTATATTTAGCGATGTAATTTCTTTTCATTAATTTTGAAGAATTCTTTTTGTGCACATAAATAAACATCACACTTTAGTTTAATTAATAAATATTGGAAGATTTCTAATCACGAAACAATCTACTATTATTTGTATATACTATATATAAGAAATGCAAACAAAATCTATATATGCACACACACACATGCACATCTCATATATATATATATATATATATATATATATATATATATATATATATATATATATATATATATATATATATATATATATATATATATATATATATATATATATATATATATATATATATATATATATATATATATATATATACATATATATATATATATATATATATATATATATATATATATATATATATATATATATATATATATATATATATATATATATATATATATATATATATATATATATATATATATATATATATATATATATATATATATATATATATATATATATATATATATATATATATATATATATATATATATATATATATATATATATATATATATATATATATATATATATATATATATATATATATATATATATACATATATATATATATATATATATATATATATATATATATATATATATATATATATATATATATATATATATATATATATATATTATATATATATATATATATATATATATATATATATATATATATATATATATATATATATATATATATATATATATATATATATATATATATATTATATATATATATATATATATATATATATATATATATTATATAATATATATATGTGTGTATATAAACATATGATATATAAAAAAGCTAAAATAAGGAAAAACGTAATGTAAAAAAAAAATTTTTTTTTTTTTTTTAAAATAAAAGAAGAGTCGACAATTTGCAATAGAATGAAAAAGAAAGAAATTCCGAAAACGTTTTTAAATTTTGAAATCATCACCTTTTATTGACAACCTTTTTTGACCATTGACCGTCTATTTAAGTGACGGTACTTAACGGTACTCTTTGACTTTATTGCTTAAATAAAAGTGTGTTTCTTTTTTTTTTTTTTTTTTCAAAAGGATGTAAAAAGTGCTTTTGCAATAGAATGAATTTTTTTTTTTCTTTTTATTGACAACCTTTTTTACCATTGATGTTACTTATTCTTTGACTTTATTGCTTATAAAGTGTTTCTTTTTTTGTTTTTTTTTTTTTGTTCATTTAAAGGATGTTCTTATTTTCAATGTAATTTTAAACTTTATCATATTTTCTACTTTTATCTTCTTTTGAGTTGTTTATGTTCTGTCTTCTTTTACATTGAAAGCATACAAAGATATGTAGTTCTTTTCTTTCATTATGAGTTGTTTATGTTGTGACTTCTTTATCATTGTAAATGTATTAAGGTATGTGGTTCTCTTTTTTTTATTATGAGCTGTTTATGTTGTAACTTCCTTATCATTAAAAAAGTACAAAGACATATGGTTCTTTTCTTTTTATTTAGGACTTGTTTATGATGGTTTTTCTTTATCATTGAAAGCGTACAAAGATATGTGGTTTTTATTCCTTTAATCTAGGAGTTGTTTATGTTGTGTCTTCTTTTAAATTGAAAACGTACAAAGATATGTGGTTCTCTTATTTATGAGTTGTTTATGTTGCGTCTTATTTATCAATGAAAACATACAAGGATATGTTGTTCTCTTATTTATGAGTTGTTTATGTTCTGACTTATTTATCATTGAAAACATACAAAGAAATGTGGCACACAATACAGAAACAAAAACAATATCTATTAGGTAAAAAAGATTTGAAAGATTTTTCTTTAAATCATATTAATAAGTAATATTATTTTGTATTGTAGGCCGAGCTACATGTTATATATATATATATATATATATATATATATATATATATATATATATATATATATATATATATATATATATATATATATATATATATATATATATATAATCGATCCGTAATAGGCCTGGTCAGCCAGTGAATATCTTCCGTCGGTCCGTGAAAAACTTTATCATCCTCGAATGAACCTACTGACAGGGCTAATAACCCTTCCTGGGGCGAATTTTGATTTTGATTTGATATATATATATAATATATATATATAATATATATATATATATATATATATATATATATATATATATATATATATATATATATATATATATATATATATATATATATAATATATATATATATATATATATATATATATATATATTATATATATATATATATATATATATATATATATATATATATATATATATATATATATATATATATATATATATATATATATATATATATATATATATATATATATATTATATATATATATATATATATATATATATATTATATATATATATATATATATATATATATATATATATATATATATATATTATATATATATATATATATATATATATATATATATATATATATATATATATATATATATATATATATATATATATATATATATATATATATATATATATATATATATATATATATATATATATATATATATATATATATATATAATAAAAAAAAATAAAAAATTTTAAAAATTTTTAAAGAATTTTTATTTATTTATTCTTTTGCGGATATAAGGTAACTTTTGAGAATGAAGGTGACTGATTTAATGATAGATGATTTAAAATTCTAATAAAGGTAGGAAATTAGTATTAATTATCATAATCGTTAATTGGAATTAATTCCTATCTTTTACTAGGCCCATATTAAAAAGTATAAAAACGAAATAAAACTGCTTGGAAATTTTTTTTTACTTTCATTAATTTTTTCTTTTAAAATATTTGATTTTATTATTTTTATTGCAACATTTTAAGAAAAGAATAAATCTTTGTTAATGTAATGAAAAGCAATAAAGGCTTTCATAAACCTGATCAGTCTTGCATGAAAAATAAAAAAAGAGAAGTTTTTATTTGAATCTCTGGGAAGGAACCATCTCTATAAAGTTTCTTTAACGATGTACTTTCTTAAAGATAAATTCACTGTTTTGTAGGCTCGTAGACATATACTTTGAAATATAAATATTTTTGGAAAAAAACATTTTAAAGAAAGAAAGTGTGTTGTCAAGTGCCTCATTACTTCTCATTTGCTTTTATCAGAATTGACTACGTTTCGAAGAATGATTTTGGAGTTATATCAGAATGAACTACGTTATTTATTCACTCAAAGAATAAAATAACTTTAATATGATTTCTTTATATCTAAATAGTGTGTTGAGCATTTTTACGATGCGTAACATGGTTAAATATATTCTCAGGAAGGACAGAGAAGCAGAATCTCATGGTTGTCAGATTTAGAATCTTTTACATAAAAGCAGCTAAAAAAAAAGTGGCAGAATGGCGTATATACATATATATATATATATATATATATATATATATATATATATATATATATATATATATATATATATATATATATATATATATATATATATATATATATTATATATTTATTTTTATTTTTATTTAATTATTTTTTATTTTTTTGTTTTCTATGATGTTACATTTGCTAAAAAGTAAATTTAAAGTGAATACCATGACAAAAAATGATAAGTAAATTTCACTGAATTTAGTTCTGAAAGTAGTATCCCTATGTATTCCCCAGGTAATGAGAATAATGCAAATGTTCTGAACAATACAAAATATACTATCAATGAACAATATTTTTACTCTTAGAAATAACTTACAGAATTTTAGAATTTAGAAAGAATTTCTTTAAATGCTTTAAATTCTTCGTCAGGCATCTTTAATTCTTTGAAAAGGAAGGTCTGAAATAAATTTCTGAAGAGTCTTTCTTTCTGGTTTTTCTCTCACTACGTTTCCAATCATCTGTAATTTATTCTTAATTGTTTGGTCAAAATGGGGGATTACATTTCGTTATCTAAATCGATCTATAAAGGTCAGAATATATTTAAAAATTGGTTAAATCAAAAGTTGGTGCGTTTTTCCTTGAAGGTCTGGATAAAGATCATGTACAATGGAAAAAAAAAGAGATCAAATTTTGAAATCTGATTGTATATAACATTGCAATTGCTGTAAATAGGAACCTCTATTGGAAATATTGAAAAAAGAGAAAACAGGTTTTCAATGTTTGAAGGTTCGAAAATAAGTCATGAAATATGGAAAAAGGTAAAAAAACTTGAAATCTCTTTGACCATAAGGTTACAACTGCTATAAATAGGAACCTCCGTCAGACAAATATTTTACCATATGTCAAAATTTGTTTTTCTTTTCCTGTTCGTTGACTCCAAAGTTTTTTCCTTGAATGTCCGAAAATATTTCAAGAATTATAGAAAAAAGAGAAAACCAAATTTTGAAATCTCTTTGAACATTACAACTTCTATAGACAGGAACATCTTACGGACAGAGCTTTGACCATGTGACCAATTTGACTTGTTTTCCCTTTCTAAACGTCGCTTAATTCCAAAGTTGGTACGTTTTTCCTTGAAGGTCTAAAAATAGATCATGAAATATGGAAAAAGAGAAGACCAAATTTGAATTGAACATAACATTGCAAGAGCTAATAAATTGGAACCTCTATCGGAAATATAGAAAAAAGAAAAACATGTTTTCAATGTTCGAATTTCAGAAAATACGTCATGAATTATAGAAAAAAGTAAAAGTCAAATTTGACATCTCTTTTACCATAATATTGCAACTGCAATGAATAGAATCCTCCGTGGGATAAAGATTTGACTATTTGACCAATTTATTTTTTTCCAGTTCTAAACGATAATTTAAACCTAAGATTGTAAATTTTTTTCTTGAATGTCCGAAAATATTTCATGAATTATGGAAATAAGGGAAGACCAAATTTTGGAATATATATGAACGTTAAAACTACTTTTAAATAGGAATCTACGTCGGTTAAGAGTTTATCCAAGCAACCAATTTATGTTTCCTTTTTTTTTTTTTTTTTTTTTTTTTTTTTTTTTTTTTTTTTTTTTTTTTTTTTTTTTTTTTTGTAAACGATGGTTAACTCCAAAGTTTCATCTATCTGAAAGGCTTCTTCCCTCTGCTGTCTGAGACAAAGGTCAAAGCTGATGTCTTCGTCGGACTACAAATAAAAAGATCATAGAGTGCAAAGAATTCCAAAAGAAGCTCACTAGGACAGAAAAAGCAACGTGGAACAGCAATGTTGCAGTGACTCGTGGTTTCCTTGGGAATCACAAGGCCAAAAACAATAAGGAGCTTTGTTGAGACCTTGGTCAAGAACTTCAGCAATATGGGCTGCAGAATGTCCCTCAAAGTACATATCCTTGATTCTCATCTTGCTAAATTTAAGGAGAATATAGATTGGTACTCAGAGGAGCAAGGTGAACGATTTAACCAAGATGTTCTGGACTTTGAACGCCGTTACCTAGGACCATATAACGAAAACATGATGGTGATTATGTTTGTTGGTTGATTCGTGAAGAAACTTACCGTATAAGAGTAATTAATGAAAAACCTCTCACTTTTAAATATTTTGAGGTCTCCGTTGTGTCAACTAAATATAAATAAATGCTCCTTTTGAGTTTTATTTCGTTTTTTTCCTATTTTATATAACCGAGAATGATTATATTCACCAATTTTTTATATCCGAATTGAAATTTGAAAAATACCATTATCCTAATAGCAAAATCAAAGTTTGGGGAAAATATTAGCCATTTGTCATCCCTTCTTTGTATAAGAAAATAGGAAATTACAGTTGCTAACCAAAGACAAAAAATTTCTTACATTGTGAATAATATATTGTTAATTAAATTCCATTTTCAACATCCACTAACAAAGAATATTTTTTATGCCACTCCCTCTAGGTGACTTGATTAGAAACTTGTAAGAATTCACGTCTTAAATTAATTCGAATTAGAGTTTATTGAAAGTTCAATATATTAAAATTCCTTTATTTTACTAATTATCTCCGTTCAAATATTTTCAAACAAATTTGCATGAACATTTGTCTGTACTTTTGGTGCAAATACATTTCATTTTATTTCTAGTCATGATCGCAGAACTCTTTTAAGTTTCTCATCTTTTTTTTTTTCAATTTGAAAGGAAAGAGGCATTTCGATCTAATTTAAGTTCAATGCAAATTTGTTTAAAGAATTATATACCTTTTATTTTGTTTTTCAACAAATAGCTTTTGTGTGTTTACTTCTTCTGTTCCTATTTCTCATTTTCTTTTTCTTATATATATATATATATATATATATATATATATATATATATATATATATATATATATATATATATATATATATATATATATATATATATATATATATATATATATATATATATATATATATATATATATATATATATATTATATATATATATATATATATATATATATATATATATATATATATATATATATATATATATATATATATATATATATATATATATATATATATATATATATATATATATATATATATATATATATATATATATATATATATATATATATATATATATATATATATATATATATATATATATATATATATATATATATATATATATTATATATATATAATATATATATATATATATATATATATATATATATATATTATATATATATATATATATATATATATATATATATATATATATATATATATATATATATATATATATATATATATATATATATATATATATATATATATATATATATATATATATATATATATATATATATATATATATATATATATATATATATATATATATATATATATATATATATATATATTATATATATATATATATATATATATATATATATATATATATATATATATATATATATATATATATATATATATATATAATATATATATATATATATATATATATATATATATATATATATATATATATATATATATATATATTAATATATATATATATATATATATATATATATATATATATATATATATATATATATATATATATATATATATATATATATATATATATATATATATATATATATATATATATATAATATATATATATATATATAATATACTTTAATTCAGAATCAAACTTATTGTAAAAAATAAATTTAAATTTAGTCATAATTTTAATCTTGAACAGTTCTTCTATTAGAAAATGTTTAAACTT
Organism: Armadillidium nasatum; assembly: GCA_009176605.1. Lineage (NCBI taxonomy): Eukaryota > Metazoa > Arthropoda > Malacostraca > Isopoda > Armadillidiidae > Armadillidium > Armadillidium nasatum. The sequence goes on from SEYY01013139.1 coordinate 27,318, forward strand.
TTTCTCATTAGTTTTACATTCTTTAAAATCTAAGAGTCAATTTTTATATTTAATTTTACTTACATTTTTTTTTATTTTCAAAAAATTTCAAAAAATTTCTCCAAATTATAAAAATAAAAAAATCTCATTCAACCTTCCTTTCTAAGAAGAATATATTATCCGTATTTTAAAACAAATGTAATT
>SEYY01013140.1:0-10531 GCA_009176605.1 Armadillidium nasatum
GAACCGCAGGTAGCTGAGGGAGGAAATGGTCCAACGATGTCGATGTGCACTGTTTCAAATCTTGAAGAAGGAATTTCGACTGGAGTAATAGGTTGCTTGGTGTGACGGTGGACCTTAGAAGCTTGGCACTGTTCACATGTGCGGACGAAAAGTCTGACGTCACGATCCATGCAAGGCCAAAAATATCTTGTTTTGATTAACCGTAGTGATTTCTTAATTCCAGGGTGAGACATTTGATGCAAATTAGTACATATCTGTAGGCGAGAAGATTTCGGAAGAAAAGGACGAGGATGAGAAGTAGAGGTTTCACACCATATCTTGAGGTTGTCCTGAAGAGGATAGCTACGAAGGCGTGCGTGATATTGTTTGATTTCTTCATCCGTTTCTTGAAGTTGGGCGATAGCAGGCAAATCGACAGCATCCACAGTAACCGAAGAGATCCGGGAGAAAGTGTCTGCTACGATATTGTCTTCTCCTCTAATGTAGTGCATTGAAGTGATGTATTCGTTGAGAACGGAGAGATGTCGTTGTTGACGGTCACTTTTTGCAGGATTCTTGGAGTAGAAAGCCGAAACTAGAGGTTTGTGATCCGTACAAAGGGTGACAGTTCTTCCTTCTAATATGTGCTTGAAATGAAGAACAGAGTAGTAAGCTGCTAGGAGTTCTCTGTCAAATGCGGAATATTTTCGTTGTGGTTCTGATAACTTCTTGCTGTAGAAATCTACGGGGACAGGTTGACCATCAATCATCTGGTGTAAAGCTGCTCCAATAGACGTCTGACTGCTGTCTGTTACCAGTTGCAAGTGAGTTACGTTAGGCAAGGAGAAAGGAAGCGTTGTTGCGTTTTGAAGGGCTTCTTTTATTTCTTGAAAAGTTGCAATTTCTTCCTCAGTCCAAGAAAGGTGTTTATCTTTTGGGTGAAGCTTGGCTTTTTCTGAGAGTGGAAAAATGATTTTGGCGAAGTTTGGAATGAATCTTCTGTAGTAGCCAATCATCCCGAGGAATCTTCTTAATGCAGCTGAATCAGGAGGAAGAGGAAAAGCTGTGATTGCTTCTTTTTTTCTGAGGGAGGCGTTAATCCTTCTGAAGAAACTTTGTAACCAAGGAAAGGTTAGTGAGGTTCTGAAGAATTCACATTTCTCCAATGAAATTTTGAAGGAGTTTTCTTGAAGTAGTTGAAAAACTTGTTTGAGATGAGTTTCGTGTTCCTCTTTTGAATTTGAGAAGATAAGACAGTCATCTAAGTATGTGAACACAAATGGGAGATCTCTGAAAATGGAATCCATCACTCTTTGGAAAGTTGCTCCAGCATTTTTGAGTCCAAACGGCATAGAGAGAAATTCGAAGAGACCAAATGGAGTGATGACTGCGGTTTTCTCTACATCGTCTGGGCGAATAGGGATTTGATGGTATGCTCGCTGAAGATCTATTTTTGAAAATATAGTTGAGTGATGAAGACGTTGAGACAGACTTTGGATGTTTGGGAATAGGATATCTATCCTGTTTTGTAATATTATTTAAAGCTCTGAAATCTCCACAGGGCCTCCAAGTTCCTGGTGTCTTTTTAGGCACGAGATGTAGAGGTGATGCCCATGAAGATTTGCTTGGTCTGATGATTCCACTCTTGAGGAGGATGTCAAATTCCGCTTTTGCTGCTTTTAATTTATCATCCGGAAGGTGACGAGCTCTTTGCAAAAACAGGAGGAGAATCACCAGTTTCAATATAATGACAGGGTCCATCAGTTTTGCAGGTCAGACTGTTGAGGTCTATAGGTGAAGTCAGTGATGGAAATTCCTGTAGTAGAGACGTTATGACAGGGTTTTCAATTTGAAGTTGAGCTTGAACAGATGGAACTTCCATGGAGGAGGATTTTAAAGATGCTAGAAGAGTAGTATGGGTGTCACGTAGAGTTTTCTTGCCACAATCGATGAGAAGGTTGAAATGATGGAGGAAATCCATTCCTAAGATAGGCATTGCGACTTCTGCAACGATGAAGGTCCAGTTAAATTCTCTTCTTAATTTTGGAATGGTGATGCATGCCACTATTTCCCCAAAACACTTGATAGGCGAACCATTAGCTGCGGAACAGGTGATGTTTGAAGGAAAAAGCGTCATGTTGGAAACCATGGAGTAAGGTAAACTACTGATTGAAGCTCCAGTGTCAAGTAGAAATAAGGTACTTGTGCCAAAGATCTTGGTCGTAATTGTAAGTTGCGAACTGGATATGGCACAGATATCAGTCCGCTCCTCTAGTTTTCCGATGAGGGCAGGTGAAGAAGATCTTGAAGGTGGCCTAGAATTTGGTAGGATATTTAGTCCTGTTTTGTGAGGCCATTTGCACCATTTCTTGCAAGATTTTGAATCTGGGCCGTAGAAGATATGACCTCTACAAATTTTGGGTCTCTGATTTTGATGGAAAGGCTTGAGGCCAACAAAAGTGTTATTTGTAGGTCTTGGAGATTTTGTTGAGGGAGAAACTATTGCAGATGTTGGTGGTGATATGAACATGACTGAAGTAGAATGAGCCATCTTCAGTAAGTGATTGGCAAGTTCTCCTAGTTGTTGAAGCGTGAGGGTAGTGTGGGAAGCTAATACAGTTCGTACGTTGGCCAGGGAAGAGTTTTCAAAAACTGCATTCTCACAATGTCTTCTCCTATGTTTAATTTGCCGGCCTGTCTGAGCATGTCCAGTAGATAGATAGAGGGCTTGCCACTGTAAGTTTGCTTGGACATAAGATCGTTAAAAAGTTCCAGTTTTGACTTTTCAAAAGTGGTAGTAACTGCCTTTTTTTTAAGCGATCATAGTCCTCTGCTTCCAGCTCTGGTTGTGGAATTCTGTCCAAAACTTCAGTAGGGAGTTGAGATAAAGCGTGGAAGTACTTGGTTTTTGTCGTTGATACTCTTGCCAAATGAAATTGGGCTTCCAGGACTCGAAACCATGTTGGCACGGAGGTTTCAGAGAAAGTGGGCGGCTTTATTTTCACAGAAGAGATGACTCCATCTTCTGCTCCTTCTTGAGAGTTGTCGGTGTTCGGGTTCATAGTTTATTTCTCCAGTGAACTGGATACACTATAGGGTAACCAAATATGTAGTGCAGGAGGTTGCTACTTTTTGGTAGCGCGAAGGGGGATAGATCAGGAGGCTGGGTGTTTTTAATGTCCCCTTGTGGAATGCCGACTGGTAGGCGTGTGGTAGCCACCACTTTTCTTCAAGCCTGCTGGACCGTCTGTAGCCTCAGATGGAAGGCTACTTTCAAAGGAGGAACCACAGTCGAGGGCAAATGGTCTGCCAAACTGGGTCTCCTTTCGTGAGCAGAGGCGTTGGAACTTCTTCTTCTGCTGTAGTAGCGACTTCTTCTTTCCTCTGCTCTGGACGTCTTCTTCTGGATAGTGCGACTTCTTTTTCGACTTCTTGGATAAAGTGAATGTAACAATATTTGCTAATGACCTTTTGAAATTATCTCTAAATGTAAAGGATCAATTAACAAATTATTTGTTTTTCACTTTTATTCTTCTTGATTTTAACAAAAATGGCTTCTAACCTTATTATTACAAAAGTTTTATAAAATCATAATGAAATAATATACAAAATTTTATTTATTCAAAGTAGAAAACATTGTTTTACACTGTGTTTAAATATTACATACTAAAATACATAAAATCGAAATTTTTAATACAAACATTTTTTAAAAAAAAATATAATATAATATAGCATAAAAGAAATATGTTTTATATATTTTTAGAATGGTTTTACCTTCGAGTCTCCCGGGAAAATTAGTTTTAGGCGTAAATTGAAATAAAAAAGGTGCTTAGAAGTACACTCAGAATCTGGTATGGCAATATATACAATTTACATTATATTTTAAATGTTTTTCTTTTTAAATTAATAGTTTATATCTTTATACATAAATAATAATTATTTTTATAACAAAAAGAAACTTTATTTTTATTTACTACTTGGTTTTAGCTGTTTTTTAAAAAACATTAACTTTATACACAAGTTATCGCTTGAAATAGCTATCTTTTAACTGGAAACGTTTTTATATTTTGGATTACTATTTCAAAACGGCACTATATATATATATATATATATATATATATATATATATATATATATATATATATATATATATATATATATATATATATATATATATATATATATATATATATATATATATATATATATATATATATATATATATATATATATATATATATATATATATATATATATATATATATATATATATATATATATATATATAGTATATATATATATATATATATATATATATATATATATATATATATATATATATATATATATATATATATATATATATATATATATATATATATATATATATATATATATATATATATATATATATATATATATATATATATATATATATATATATATATATATATATATATATATATATATATATATATATATATATATATATATATATATATATATATATATATATATATATATATAATATATATATATATATATATATATATATATATATATATATATATATATATATATATATATATATATATATATATATATATATATATATATATATATATATATATATATATATATATATATATATATATATATATATATATATATATATATATATATATATATATATATATATATATCATATATATATATATATAGAAAGAAGATAGGGAGAAGTTAAGAAAGGTGATAAGAAGTTTTGCTTTAAATAGGCGGGATCGAGTATGAATGTTGAAAAGACAGAACTGTTAATTTAGAAGGGAGGAGGAGGGAGAGGAGTTTTTGCTGAAGGTGGATGACGAGGAGGTGAGGGTGCCACAATGGTGGAGAGATGTGAGAATTTGGGGGGGGGGAGTATTCACAAGGGAATGAGGATATACTCTGGAAATTACCAATGGAATGGAGAAATACGGAAGAGTTGTTAGGGGGCTGTACCCAATCTTGCCGACAGAATAATGGATATAAGAGTAGAGGAAGTAATATTTGAAAGTACTATGACCTCAATTTTGTTATATGGTGAGGAAACTTGGGAGTACGACAATAAGAAAAGAAAGCAGAATTCAAGCAGCAGAGATAAGGATGCTGTGGTCGGTTGATAGTGGAAAGGACCAGGAGGGAGAGGATAAAAAGGAAAAATTTAGAGAGAATATAGGGGTTGAACTAATTAATCAAAAGATAGATGCAGCGAGACTGAGATGGTTGGAACACGTGTGGAGGATATCAGAGGGGAGAGTGGCTAGAGGGAGGTGAGAGTGGACGCTAAGAGGAAGAAAATCAAGAGGGAGACCCAGAAGAAATGGATGAAGTCAGTTTGATATTCACTGAAGCAACATTAGCTGCCTACGGTGGAACAGTTGGTGGAAAATGAAATTATTTACGACAAATCTGGATGGAGACGAGTGATGGCCTCGCTGATAGATCCTAGACCCTTACTGGGATCGGATATATATAAATAAATAAATAAATAAATAAATAAATAAATAAATAAATAAATAAATAAATAAATAAATATATTATAGATATATATATATATATATATATATATATATATTATATATATATATATATATATATATATATATATATATATATATATATATATATATATATAATATATGTCATAAAATTTCAAAATTTTTATCGGTATCGGTATCGGTCAATTTGAAAATCTTAGTATCAGCATCGGTATCGGTAAAGTCAAAAAATTTTGGTATCGCTTCATCCCTTTTATATATATATATATATATATATATATATATATATATATATATATATATATATATATATATATATATATATATATATATATATATATATATATATATATACAGAGAGAGAGAGAGGAGAGAGAGAGAGAGAGAGAGAGAGAGAGAGAGAGAGAGAGAGGAGAGAGAGAGAGAGAGAGAGAGAAAGTTAAAAAAAAAACAAATTTCTTTTTAAACGTTTAATAGATAAATAAAGAAAATTTACAGCTATCATGCAATTATTTACATAAAAGAGACGTAGCCCTGAAAGTAAGAATGGGTGTAAAACTATGTAGGATAAAACATGCTCATCAATGTAATCTTCTTGCATAACTTTACATTAAAAATATGAAATCAGTGACTGAAACAAATTAATTCCTAACAACCATAAATTGTGTCCAGACATTTTTTGCATGTTGAAGTATTTATGTCTAACTATATTCTTTGGAAAATGAACTCTTCTTTTTATATCAGACCTATGATGCTTTATTTAAAATCTCATACTTAGCCCAAAGATTAATTATTGGACCCAGTTCATTTATGACTCTTATATACAGTTGTATCAAAACATTTGGGACCCACTTAAACAGTGGACTGGGGGTATCTACACAATGGAAAAAGTTTATAAAAGCAAATGCCCTACGGGCGATACTATGTGAGATAAAAGTGTAAGAGTATAAAAGTTAACTTTTTGATTACTTTAATTTTTTAATTAAATTATTCGTTGGATTTATGAAAGCAGATACAATAGTGAATTATAAAACAATAGGCAGTAATAAGGAAATGAAAAAAATGCATAAAAAAAATTAACACAGCGTTACCTTGTGAAAATACTTTTGATAATTTTTTTTTATTATTCCGGTTGTATTTTCATTTCGTTTCCTATTATTATCTGCAATTTTATAATACACTATTGTATCTGTTGCCATAAATTAAACTTAATATACAAGAAATTAAAACAATCTACATGTTAACAATAACTTTAACATCCTGTATCTCAAATTATGGCTTTTAGAGCTTTTTCACTATGTAGATTTCACCTGTCTACTCTTAAAGTAGGCCCCACATATTTCTATCCTCCCTGTATTGATATGATTTTAAATACTTTAACACGTTGAATGATACTCTTAATAATGAATGATATTCTTCAGTTACCATAGCCAATAGTATGCTATATTAAATTTTTACACATGGTAATGTTACAATATTTATTGCCTTAATTAAAAAACATGTGTCATTCCGGACAGCGTTCCGAAATCTTTAATGAAACCATACCTCTACAGCAACGTACAGAAAAGCAACATTTTGAAGTGCTGGTAATTATATTTAGATAAATTTCAGATATTATTGAAGGTTTATTACGTAATTAAGAATGATAATAATCATATGCAAGTACTTTTTAATAAGACTATTGAGAAATATTTATAATGGAATATGAACTAGTGCAAAATTATATATATCAAAATAAAACACCCCTTCCAATAAAGCGTGCATGATATCTAAATAAATATTAATAGAATGAAAACTAGTTGTCATTAAAAGTTTTTTCTCTTAACACCAGTTGCTGCAAGAATATTTAATACGAGATCACTACAATTTCATAGGTAAGAAGTCTATAACCACATTATTTAGTGCATTTTTTTTATTTTTTATTTGCATAACCTACCCCCTACAACAAGAGGTAGTGTTAAAGCTTTCAATAAACCCTAAAATAGAATGCAATCCAAAATTTTCACCAATAATTAACTATAAAATAGAATGTACTTTTTTTCCTACTTGTTTCCTTTGTTACAATTATTCCAGTTTCTATTAAAGTGATAAAGAGTTGAAAAAAACAACTTTCCAGTTAGGAATTTAAATTTGGTTATTTTTTTAATTTGCGAAATAATATAAAAGAGTAAACCAAAATGAATCTATTAACACATCTCTTCCAATGAATACATAAATTCATACTGATAAATTAGATATAGAAAAAAAAAATATTACAAGCTTTCTCTAATATAATAAATCAAATAAATGAAAATATCAACGGCAATTACTGTGACAAATGGTCATAGAGATAAAACATCACTAAATATATATGTTGAAGAAAATATTGTTTATTCATTATTTTTATAGAGCATTTTTTTATTTAGCTACTATTTATCATGTAAAGAATAATCTGGCAACTTGGCCATCCTTTTTTTTGTTGTTACTAACCAATCAAGTATGTAATATAGCCTATAGCCTGTGATATTTTTTCCTTTTCTCTAAGTAAACATGTTATATTACAAAGTGTTTTATTTACTTCAAATGGGTTGTTAATTAAACTAAACTAAAAGATTTACTTTAACATGGCAGCAGTCCGTAGTTAGAAGTTAGTTTCTTATTAGCAAGCCCAGTTTGAAGTAAAGTAAAGAGAATGGAAGAATTAGGCCTAGTACACAAAATTGAACCTCTTCAAGGCAAAAGAAATTGGGATGATTGGAAATATCTTATACAGATAAAGTTAAGTGGTATTCCAGATGCAACAGAAGCAATCAATGGAAAATTAGAAAAACCACAAGAACCCAGAAGTACAGCCACAGTTGAAGAGAGAAATGTGTACAGAAAGAAATTAGAAAAATTCAACAAAACACAATCAGATGTAATGTTTTTGTTAGTTTCAACCCTTAGCCAAAATGTTTGAGCTCAGATAAGAAATCTGATTAAGGCAGATGAAGTATGTAAGGAACTTCATAATCTCTTTGCTTGGTGTTGAGGAGAACAAAGTCTATTGATATTTGTTCAAATTTCTTTGCCCACAAATGGAATGAGAAATTGGATATGGCTGGTAATTTATCTTCAATAAGACAGCTTTGGAGTAGTCTTCAAGAAGAAATTGTGAAACTTCAAGAGAAGAAGGAAAGTGCATTACCACAGATATTTCTTATTTGCAAAATTTTTGAAATTCTACCAAAAGAATATTCAAACTTTCAAACTACTTGGCTTATGGTACAATACTAATAATAAAGAAAGAAACATAGATAATTTGGTAAATTGGCTATGCACAGAAGCAAATAAAATGGCATCAAAGGCTGAATTAGTAAATCATGAAGCTCTTGTGATGATAAAGAAAAATCATAGAGAAAGCAAAACAATGGATAAATGTCAGAAATATCCATGCCATTATTGCCACAAAAAAGGTCACTGGATCCAAGATTGCAGAAAATGGATTGCAGATGGTAAACCTGAAAAGCAAACAAAGTCAGAAAGAAGAGTAAAGCCTGGAAATATGAGTAATCTGAAAAATAATACAGAAATTAATGTTTTTACGCTAGCTGTAGATGATACAGTATTTATTTCTGAAGAAGATGATAAAGAAAATTGGTATTTTGATAATGGAGCTACAAAACATATAACAAATGAGCGAAGTTACTTTAAAACTTATAATGAGTTTAATAATATCGTCAAAGTTAAGTCAGCAAATGGTCAAGAAGCAAATGTATTAGGACATGGATTAATTGAGGTAAAATCATTAGTAAATGGAAAAATATCTCAATTATTTTTGAATGATGTTTGGCATGTTCCTGATATTAAGAAAAATTTATTTTCAGTATTAGCAGCACATGATAAACATCCATGTAGCAAATTTATTTCTGGACCTACCAAATGTAGTTTTATGGTAGATAGAAAAAACTATTTTTGTGGCTATCGTAGACCAAATGAAGGCCTATTCAAAGTTGCAATGAAAGCAGAAATTTCACCACCAGAAGTAAATGTCCTAGAAGAAAAGGATAAGCTGCAGCTATATCATGAAAGAATGGGACATCAGGATAGACGACACATAAGAAACTTGATCAAAAGAGAGCTAAACATTGAAACTTGCCTTGATGACAAAAATTGTTCAGGATGTATAAATGGAAAAATGCATCGTCAGAAGTTTGGTAAAAGGCCAACAGCTCGAAAAACAGGAGAATTGTTATATGCAGATGTATGTGGACCATTTCAAGTGACATCTTATTCAGGTTATAGATATTTTGTATGCTTCAAAGATGATTTTTCAAAAATGAGATTTGTATATTTTATTAAAGAAAAATCAGAAGTTATAGAAAAGCTAAAGCAGATACTCACAGAAGCAAGAGTACAGGGGCACCCATTCAAAGAATTCCTGAGTGATAATGCTTTAGAATTTAATAATCAATCTATAAGAAAACTCTTACAGAAATATGGTGTGAGACAAAGACTAACAACACCCTACACTTCACAACAGAATGGAGGTGCAGAAAAAGAAAATAGAACGTTAGTTGAAGTAGCCAGATCCCTTATGTATTCAAAAGCAAAATTTCCACAAAAGTGTTGGGCAGAATTAATTAACACAGCAGCATATATTCTTAACAGGACTGGAAAATCATCAATTGATGAGAAAACACCTTATGAAATATGGTATGATAAAAAACCAAGAATTAAGCATTTACGCATAATTGGAACTCCATGCAGTGGTTGGATTCCAGATCAAAAAAGAAGAAAACTGGACCCAAAGGCAAGATCAGGTGTGTTAATTGGGTATGAAAGTGATGAAAGTTATAGAATTTTTGATCTGAAAAATAACTCAACATTCAGAAGTAGAGATGTAATTTTTGAAAAAGAAGAACTTTCCCCTCCAATATTAAGGTGAAGAAAACACAAAATTGGAAGATAGCAATTATGAAATTAGGTTAAATCCATTTCATACAGAAACAGAATCTGATACAGAGAAATCTGAGAAATAGAATCTGATACAGAAA
>SEYY01013143.1:0-2500 GCA_009176605.1 Armadillidium nasatum
ATATATATATATATATATAATATATATATATATATATATATATATATATATATATATATATATATATATATATATATATATATATATATATATATTATCGATACTTTTTAAATAATCGATAGTGTTAGTGATCAAGGATAAATACTTCAATATCATTATTCCAGAAGAGAACAATTTAAATATTTAAATAATATTAATTATTATTTTTTTGTATTATTTTTATTATTAATTTTTATTTTTTTGTATTAAATTGTATGAACAATTTATCTTATTATTTTTCTTTCTTAACAATATGAAACGCTGATTTAAAACCACTTATAACATCGAGACTATTGCTCTTGTTATATATATATATATATATATATATATATATATATATATATATATATATATATATATATATATATATATATATATATATATATATATATATATAATATAGTATATATTTTATATTATATTTTATCTTATCTGGATTTTTCCTATCGATTTCTTATATCTGTATTTAATTCTTTATCTTTAAGTCTTCCTTAACAAAAAGTCTTTCTCTAACTACGGTAAAGAAAAGTTTTTCGTTCACAGAAACCTGCAAATTATTCCCGTTTGATGTCTTCCTAATTTGATTTCTATCAGAATGATTTTAGCTTCTGTAAAGAGTGTAAAGAGATCCCTCGCAAAACGTAGGTTATTTTCTATATCGTAGAGGTGTTAATTCCATTCGCTTTCTCATCACCTAAAACTTTAATCTTTGCCTCCACTTCAACTTTAGAGAATTCTGAAGTTTTTTGCTTCCAGCTTTCGTTATTCAAGGAATACTCTGACTTGATTATCTAATTCAATTTCAACATTTCCTTCTTCCTGGCAGAATACCCTCATTCAGCTTAATACCCCCCCCCCAAAAAAAAAAAATTGTACCCTATCTTAACTCTAAAAATATTTTCCTGTTTCATTAATCTTAAAGTTTTAAAAATAATTTTAAGATTAGGAATCATTAAAAACTTGGAATCTAAACTTTGATTTTCATTTTAGTTTCCGCAAACAAAGTCCAACTTTTGTTCTTCTTTTCCTTCTCTTTGAGTCTTCATTTTCTACTCTTCGACAATTCTGAGATGCTTTTCGAAGATTCGAAATCTTTCGATAGAGTCTCACACAAATCTTTCATTTTGATATATATATATATATATATATATATATATATATATATATATATATATATATATATATATATATATATATATATATATATATATATATATATATATATATATATATAAATTTCAGATATTACCTGAACATTTCGACAAAATGGTGTCATCACTGAAAAACCTTTGTGGAGTTCCAACAGTTTTAGCCTTTTCAATCCATGAAGATTTCAAAAACGAGATTTTTAGATCGTCCTGCGCAAACATATTGACGTCCTCTTCAGAAATGAAAAGTTTTAATGACAGGATACAGAGAGTAATAACAGAAGTTCTGAAAGATTTTAATCCTGTGTTTAAGAATCTCATTCCAAGATCTATGTTCCCTGTAATTGGGATTCAGATTTTGGAATTTGCTGAATATCTCCAATCTTCTTTTGATATTCCTCTGAAGTTTACAAAGGAATTTATGAATGTTTCTTTTTTTACATCAAAATTAAAAATTGACGAAGAAAAATTTGCTCGAGAATTGGTCAAAGATCCAAGTTTAGGTATTTTTACAAAATACAAAATTGCGTGCCAATATTATTTCACTGATATCGCTGAAAGTTTTTGGCAACAATTGAGTGAAAATGATCCAACGTTTGAAACTCTTCTTAGTAAACATCATCCTAAAAGTCCTGGTAGTAGTGTGGAGCGAATATTTTGAGAAATTGCATTGTTCTTCAACTCCAATTGAGCAAATTGAAAGCTTATCAAGTGATTTTCGTATCAGAGTTCTGACTTATAATGCAAAAGATTCAAGTTTATCAGCAGTAAAATTAGGTTTTATTCAAGAATTTAAGAAAATCATATGTGACGGTGAGAGTACTTCCGATAAAAGCAATCGAATATTGGCATTTTACATAAAGGAGATTTATAAATTTTTTGATAATTGTGATCTTATCAGGTAAAGTGTTGTTTTTAAGATTTTTTGTTGTTCGTCGAGATATTTTGATGCTTTTAGTGAGTGTTCTCGGGAATGATGACATGGTAACGTTTTTACATCGTTGTAAAATAGTTTATAGCTTTTTAATCTGCCATTTAATCTGGCCGTTCCAAGACTTATTTTTAAGTGTTGCAGAATCAGTCTTCCATATTTTAAATGGAGAACATTTTTACCGAATACTACATCACATTGTCGACATGATTCAAGATCCAATTTTACGACACACATACAATTATCCACTTTTACTCTCTGAATTTTGGATGAAAAGTCCTTCTCACCTAAAGAAGTATGTTTTTGAAGTAGAATCGGAGAAAATAAACTTTCACTTTTGTAAAATTCGGCACCTCAATTCTACTGATAATATTATTTTACA
>SEYY01013143.1:7500-10000 GCA_009176605.1 Armadillidium nasatum
AATATCTTTGGTGATGCGTGGCTCATAGGTAAAGTGTTCGACTTGAACTAAGCCGAAGATTATAAGTGAAAATTGTCAAAGGTTGTTCAAAGAGTCACTTAAAGGTTGTCAGTTTCTGTCTATGAATAAAATTATTGTCTAGGTATTTAGTCTCTGATGAAATGCACGTTTAGTTTTTTTATTAATTTTTTTTAATAATTCGAAAGATACAATTTAAGGAAATTTATGATAATTCTACTATTACTTTATCTTCTGTAAAAAAAATAATTGGATAAAAAGGTGTTTGTATCGCAAGTTGAAGGTGTAAGAGGTAGGAGGAGACCTAGTAAGGAGGTTGGGTAAATGAGGTCAAGGAATTATTGAGGGATAGGGGGCTGGGATGGGAGGAGGGTATGCGGTTGACTGAGGACACGAATGAATGGAAAAGAGTGGTGAAGGGTTGAAGCTGGTAACAATTGTGGCTTGTGGTAGTTTGTGAATTATATTATATATATATATATATATATATATATATATATATATATATATATATATATATATATATAATATATATATATATATATATATATATATATATATATATATATATATATTATATATATATATATATATATATATATATGTATATATATATATATATATGTATGTATGTATATGTATGTATATATATATATATATATAATATATATATATATATATATATATATATATATATATATATATATATATATATATATATATATATATATATATATATATATATATATATATATATATATATATATATATATATATATATATATATATATGTATGTATGTATGTATATATATATATATATATTCAACTCGGCATTCTTCTACTCATTTCAAATCTGCTCCCTCTTTTGCTTCTAGAGTTGCTTCTCGTCTTCAACTTTCCAATTCTATTCTTGCCGATCTGGATGGGATTTCCCGGTGGGGTCATAGCAACCTTGTGAAATTCAACTCTTAAAAACTCAAAAACTAACACTCTACCTTCTACGATGGCTCTCCCGTCTCACCTGTAAATAACATTAACATTCTTGGTCTAAACATAAACAACAAACTATCTTGGAAACCACATATCACAATGGTTGCTAAAGAGGCCTCTAAGAAGCTGGGAGTTCTGTTCAGATTGCGAGAATTTTTCTCGTCTGAACAGTTACTCCAAATATATAAGGGTCTTATTCGCCCTTGTATGGAGTACTGTTCTCACATTTGGGGGGCTCCGGCTCCTCCTCTCTTCTGGATAGGGTTGAGTCAAAAGCTAAAAGATTAATTAACTGTCCCCTACTTTCAAACTCTCTTGACCCTCTGTCTCTGCGACGTGATGTTGGCGCGCTATCTCTTTTCTACAGGTACTACAATGGCAGGTGCTCGAGGGAATTGGCCTCTCGCATTCCTCCTCCATTGCGTCGTCCTCGTTGCACAAGGGGTGCCCTGCTTTCGCACCAATTTTGTGTGGACGTAGGAAATCCCCGGCTAGCCCGTTGTGGTACCTCTTTCTTTCCAGCCACCTCTATTCTGTGGAACTCTCTAACTTCATCTATTTTTCCTTCTGTATTTAACCTTCCACTCTTCAAGGCCTGTGTCTGCGCCCACCTGAGGTCTGTGCGTTAGGTGCGTGTGTGTTTAAACGAGTTCTCTCTATGTGTGTGTACCCCCTCCTTGAAAAGGGCTCTGCCCGTGAGTGGTGGCGTTCTGTAAAAAAAAAAAAAAAAAAAAAAAAAAAAAAAAAAAAAAAAATATATATATATATATATATATATATATATATATATATATATATTATATATATATATATATATATATATATATATATATATATATATATATATATATATATATATATATATATATTTTGCTTCACACCCACATCGTACGTTTGGACTCTACACGACTTTAAGAATTTATTCAAAATCGACATTTATGAAATATGGGCTATCGAAAATGGGCTACTCGTATATTTCAGGATTTTACGCTCCTTTTTTTAATTTTAAAACTCGATAACTTCCTTCCCTTTCGTTTCTCGACATTTTAAATATTATTTCCTTTCTTTATGGATCATGCTCTACAAATAAGGTATATTTCGTTACAATCGGCCGGTTTAAGTATACTGAATGAGATTAATAATAAAAATAATAATATTAATAATAATAATAATAATAATAATAATAATAATAATAATAATAATAATAATAATAATAATAATAATAATAATAATAATAATAATAATAATAATAATAATAATAATAATAATAATAATAATAATAATAATAATAATAATAATGCTAAGGGTCCTTGCCAATTATTTCAAGCCAGATTTGTCTTTTTTGTCATGAAAAGCACGTAATATTCTGCCATGTTGTTACCGTACATGTGTCACAATTTATAAATTACAACGATATATGAATTATATGTTATCAAAATTCATGGATTAGAAATTGAGAAGGTCTGAGAGCTCAACTGAAGGAAAATGCTC
>SEYY01013143.1:15000-17008 GCA_009176605.1 Armadillidium nasatum
AACAATTATAATTTAACGTTTTCTTAACAAAAACCTCATCGTCGCCAGGAAGTATCTTCGTTAGATGAGTATTTAACAATATAACTTTTAACTTAACTACTTTGGAAACAATCTACGTTAATAGATTTCACTAAAAGCTTTTATCCAAGAATATATTTTCTTGAAAAGAGTAAATCCAACAAGTCCCCCTTTATTTTAACTATCTGATGGAGATTTTTTTTTTGTGTTGAATTCATTTATTGCATTATTTTGTTTTCATTATTAATTGCATGTTATTTGGCTAAATCTTTATTAGAATTAGGTTTATTCTTAGCAGAGCAGTCAGACAACTGCATTTAGCGCTTTCTGTAGTTTCAGCGAAAAAGATTATTCCCAATATATATATATATATATATATATATATATATATATATATATATATATATATATATATATATATATATATATATATATATATATATATATATATATATATATATATATATATATATATATATATATAATATATATATATATATATATATATATATATATATATATATATATATATATAATATATATATATACATAAATAAATATATATATCTTTATAATTGGAAATTGGCCTAATAATATAGTAATATATTTACTTTTTTTCGCAAATACTGACTAAAGATAAGAGGCTTTTGTCTCTCCAAGTAAACTAATTTATATATATATATATATATATATATATATATATATATATATATATATATATATATATATATATATATATATATATATATATATATATATATAAAGGAGAGAAGGATAGATTCCGAAAGAGGTAAGATTGGAAATCAAAGCTTTGTGCCAGACTCTATCGAAAACCTTCGATATGTCCTGCGCAACAGCCAAAGATTCACCGAAATGCCGAAGAGCGGAGGACCAAAAGTCAGAGAGAAGGGAACGTTTCTTACGAAAGCCATACTGGCGATCAGAGATAAGATTAGAAGAATTGGGATGTTTCCAAATCTTCCTGTTAAGGATAGATTCGAAAACTTTAGAAAGAACGGAGGTTAAAGAAATTGGACGGTAGTTGGAAGGTTGAGAAGGGTCCCCCCTCTTCCGTACAGGCTGAATGAGCGCACGTTTCCAGCAAGAAGGGAAGGTTGAAGTAGAAAGACATAGACGAAATAGTTTACCAAGGCAGGGTGCAAGCACGAAAGCACAAGTTTTGAGAACCACAGGAGGGATACCATCAGGACCGTACGCCTTCTTAGTGTTAAGCTCAGAGTGAGCAGAAAAGACGTCTTTAGAAGAAATTACAGTTTTAGCCATAAATGAGTTGGAGGGGGTTGGAGGGGGTTGAAGGAGTAGGAATAGCTCCGGAATCATCTAAGGTTGAATTAAAGGCAAAAGTTTGAGCAAAGAGTTCAGCTTTAGAGGAAGGCAAAACGGCAGTAGAACCGTCAGAAGATACTAGAGGAGGGGAAGAGGAAGAAGCAAAGTTAGAGTTGACATTTTTTGCAAAATGCAAGAAAGGGCGGGAGGAAGAGGAGCCAGAAAGATTATTGCATTTGCGACGGAGAAAAGAGTTTTTGGTATCTCGAAGAATAGATTTTGCACGATTCCGGGATAAAATATAAGTTGCGTGAGATTCTGGAGTTTAAAGACGACGGTAATCCCTGAAGGCAGCATCCCTGCGGCGGATAGCACGAGAACAAGCAGAGTTAAACCAAGGTTTGTTAAGTTTAGTAGAAGGGAAAAAATATGGAATGTACGCCTCCATGCCAGAGAGAATCACCTCAGTTATGCGCTCTGCACATTCCGAGAGATCCCTCCCACGGGGACAGTAATCATTCCATAGAAAATCAGAAAAGTACGACCGTAAGTCAGACCAGTTGGTGGCACCGAAATGCCAGAAACGTCTCCTCCCGAATTTGGGGGCCGTTCTTGCGGAAGACTTGAAGAGACAGGACAAGATACAGAGATAAGATGATCGGATGAACCCAGAGGAGGAAAGAGTTTAACATAAGGAGAAGGA
>SEYY01013144.1:0-15000 GCA_009176605.1 Armadillidium nasatum
GAGGGTCAAGAGAGTTTGAAAGTAGGGACAGTTTATTAATCTTTTAGCTTTTGACTCAACCCTATCCAGAAGAGAGGAGGAGCCGGAGCCCCCCCAAATGTGAGAACAGTACTCCATACAAGGGCGAATAAGACCCTTATATATTTGGAGTAACTGTTCAGAAGAGAAAAATTCTCGCAACCTGAACAGAACTCCCAGCTTCTTAGAGGCAGCTTTAGCAACCATTGTGATATGTGGTTTCCAAGATAGTTTGTTGTTTATGTTTAGACCAAGAATGTTAATGTTATTTACAGGTGAGACGGGAGAACCATCGAAGAGGATAGAAAAGTTAGGAGGTGTTTTGAGAGGGAGATGTGAAGAAGTTGAGTTTTAAAGAGTTGAATTTCACAAGGTTGCTATGACCCCACCGGGAAATCCCATCCAGATCGGCAAGAATAGAATTGGAAAGTTGAAGACGAGAAGCAACTCTAGAAGCAAAAGAGGGAGCAGATTTGAAATGAGTAGAAGAATGCAGAGTTGAATCATCAGCATAAGAGTGAACAGAGTTAGAAGTGCAGTGGAGAAGATCGTTAATGAAAAGTAAGAATAAGGTTGGAGATAAAACAGAACCCTGAAGAACACCACAGTTGACAGAAAAGGAGGAAGAGGTCGCTCCATTTACAACTGCCGAAATGGAACGATCTGAGAGAAAACTAAGACAATAGTAAGCAAAGAGAAGGAGGAAACCCAAAGGAGGGGAGCTTGGAGAGCAGTGACGCATGCCACACCCGGTCAAAAGCCTTGGATATGTCAAGCGCCACCACACAAGACTCCCCGAAGTCCTATATATATATATATATATATATATATATATATATATATATATATATATATATATATATATATATATATATATATATATATATATATATATATATATATATATATATATATATATATAATATATATATATATATATATATATATATATATATATATATATATATATATATATATATATATATATATATATATATATATATATATATATATATATATATATATATATATATATATATATATATATATATATATATATATATATATATATATATATATATATATATATATATATATATATATATATATATATATATATATATATATATATATATATATATATATATATATATATATATATATATATATATATATATATATATATATATATATATATATATATATATATATATATATATATATATATATATATATATATATATATATATATATATATATATATATATATATATATATATATATATATGTGATGGACATCGTTACAAAAAAAAATTTGCATAATCGATACCAGTACATCGAAACTCAAGGATTTACTTTGACGTCGTATACCGCTCACTTAATATATTATTTTTTATATTTACATATCTTCATATATATACGGGGGAGGGAAGTAGTGCTCCCGAGGCGATAAGATTACCCTCCATTGGGGATAAGGGATGCTAATGGTACTTCCCATCTCATTCCGGTGCCAAATGGTTCGTTCCATTTTGCGCTCACCTTCTTCTAAATCGGAGTAAACTCTCCTTCGTACACAAAAAACATTAATACATAGACCCTTTAAAAACAATAAAAAAATAAATGATGGCCTCAAGAAAAGTAGCCTCGGAGAAGCCCCGGGGGGCGGCTTCCAAATATAGCCCACATCACCCCTTCCCCCATCAACACTTGGGGGTTGGTGGCCTCCGGTGATGGGGCTGGTGCCACAAAGAAGCAGCTGCCGGCTTGTCCTGATGCTCGGTCTATTTTCGCGGTCTGCACTCTAATTTCCACACTGTTGAACATCACCTCTCTTCTACTAGACCTCACCTCTTTTTCTTGATCGAATCTCAAATGTTTGAGCGTTCTGATAGCAAACCATATTCTGCTTCCTCCTACTGTCTCTATCCTCAATTTTCAGCCAAAAGCGGATGTTGTGTATACGTGCGCAACGATGTTGTTTAATCTCACGTCACTAATTTGGAGTCTTCTGAATTTTCTACCTTATGGCTTAGGCTCTCTTGCCTTTCTACGACTAAATTCATTTGTTCAGTTTATTTATCTCCTAATTCTAATGACTATCCTAAATTCTTCGACTATTTAAACTCCAAAATAGAGCACATTCTCTCTTCTTCTCCTTTCTCTGAAATCATCATATTAGGTGATTTCAATGTTTACCACCGCCAATGGCTTTCTTCTAGTTCTCATGATACAGTTGGTGAGCGTGCCTTCTATTTTGCTATCAAAACGACCTTGAGCAGTTGGTGCAGCTCCCTACTCGTATCCCTGATCGTCTTGGAGATGAACCCAACATAATAGACCTTTTCCTAACTTCTAATCCTTCTCCTTACACTGCTAAGCTCTTTACTCCTCTGGGTTCCTCCGATCGCCTTCTTATCTCTGTATTTTCTTCTATCTCTTCAAGTCTTCCTCAGGAAAGACCCCCTTCTATGGAAAGGAAACGTTTGTGGCACTTCGGTGCCGCAAGCTGGTCAGACTTGCGGTCGTACTTCTTCGATTTCCCTTAGAATGATTATAGCTTCCGTGGGAGGGGTCTCTCGGAGTGTGCAAAACGCATTACCGAGGTGATTCTCTCTGGCATGGAGGCGTACATTCCATATTCTTTCCCTTCTACTAAACCTAACAAACCTTGGATTAACTCTGCTTGTTCTCGCGCTTTCCGTCGCAGGGATGTTGCCTTCAGGGATTACCGTTTTCATTCCGGAATCGTGCAAAATCTATCCTTCGTAACACTAAAAGCTTATTTCTCCATAGAAATGCAATAATCTTTCTGGTTCCTCTTCGTCACGTTCTTTCTGGCATTTTGCAAAATATGTCAACTCTAACTTTGCTTCTTCTTCTTTCCCTCCTTTAATATCTTCCGACGGCACAACTGCTGTTTTACCTTCTTCTAAAGATGAACTCTTCGCTCAAACTTTTGCCTCTAATTCAACCTTTGACGATTCCGGAGCTATTCCTCCTCCTTCAATCCCTTCTAACTCAATTATGCCTAAAATTAGAATTTCTTCTAAAGATGTCATTTCTGCTCTCTCTGAGCTTAATACCAAGAAGGCGTACGGTCCCGATGGTATTCCTCCTGTGGTTCTCAAAACTCTTACTTCCGAGCTTGCACCCTACCTCGGTAAACTTTTTCGTCTTTGTCTCTCTGCTTCAACCATCCCTTCTTGCTGGAAACTTGCGCTCATTCAGCCTGTGCCGAAGAAGGGGGACCCCTCTCAACTACCGTCCTATTTCTTTGACCTCCGTTCTCTCTAAAGTTTTCGAATCTATCCTTAACAGGAAGATTTGGAAACATCTCAATTCTTCTAATCTTTTCTTTGATCGCCTGTAAGGTTTCGTAAGAAACGCTGGTGATCTTTATTCCCTTCTCTCTGAGCCTTGATCCTCTACTCTTCGGCAATTCGGTGAATCCTTTGCCATCGCGCTGGAGATATCCAAAGCCTTCGATAGAGTCTGGCTCAAATCTTTGATTTCCAAACTTCCCTCTATCGGTATCTATCCTTCTCTCTGTGATCTTCTCTCTAATTTCCTTTCCGGTCATTCTATAGCAGCTGTTGTAGACGGCCACCGTTCTTCCTTTAAATCTATTAATAGTGGTGTTCCTCAGGGTTCTGTCCTATCCCCAACACTTTTTCTACTTTTCCTAATGACCTTTTCTCTATTACCTCATCTTCTATCCACACCTATGCTGATGACTCCACCCTTCATTATTCCTTCCAGTTTGAAAAACATCCCACCCAACAGCAGTTGATAGACTTGAGAAGGGTAGCCTTGGAGCAATTAACCTCTGATCTTTTACTTATTTCAAATTGGGGAAGAGAAAACCTGGTTGTTTTCAATGCCTCAAAATCTCAATTCCTTCATCTCTCCCCTGGACACAATCTTCCACACAACTATGATATCTTCTTCGAAAACACAAAACTCAAGCCTTCATCTGTTCTTAATATTCTTGGTGTTTCTTTTTCTCGTGATCTTTCTTTTAAAGATCACATTACTTCTCTTTCTAAACAAGCTTCTAAGAGGTTGGGTGTTCTGAGGCGTCTTCAGAATTACTTCACGCCATCCCATTTGCTTGCTCTGTATAGGGGTGTTGTTCGCCCCTGTATGGAGTACGTTTCGCATATCTGGCATGGTTCCACACACACAGCTCTCCTAGAGAAGGTGGAGTCTAGGGCATTTCGTCTCATCAGCCATCCTGCTCTTACTAAGTCTCTTCATTCTCTTTCTGCCCGTCGAATTGTTGCGTTACTCTCTCTTTCATACTTTCATATCGTTATCGCAATGGACACTGCTCTTCTGAACTCTCTCGTCGCACACCTCCTCCATTGAGAAGGGCTCGTGCGACACGCCTTTCTACACAGTCTCATCCTTTCTCTGTCCGACTCTCCGACCCCAGACTTAATTGCTATGCTCAATCTTACATATACTCTACTGGTAAAGTCTGGAACACACTCCCTTCATCTGTTTTCCCAACTTCCTTTGACTTGCATACTTTCAAACTCCGAGTATCTGGACACGTCGGCCTCCATCGACCATGATATAGATCTTTCCCAACTCCGGTGGAGTTTGGTAGGCCTCTGGCCTTTGCCCACCGGAGGATATATAAAAAAAATATAATGATAATCATTTCTATCATGAGTTTCATCATAAAAACATGTATAGCGTGAGCAAACAAATCATCTCCAACATTTTGTTTAAGCAGCAACTTCTTTAAAGTAATTTCTAATCATATTCCTCTCCATCCAGGATTCGATTCCATGTTCTTTTATCGAGTATCACCTTATCACCTCGTCAGATTGTTACATATTCTCTACTCTTACCAAGTCCAATACAAGGTAATACTTATACCCTCCACAAGGTGTTACTTCTGTACTATTTACCTCATAAGCATTTTTTATACTCGTTACTCAATTATCATCGAATAAAAATTGCATCAATATAAAGAAGTATATTTTTTTGACCCTCTTCCCAATTACTTGTTAGAATTTTATAAGAAATAACTTCCCCCCCCCCCCAAAAAAAAAAAAAAAAAAAAAAAAAAAAAAAAAAAAAAAAAATCAAATTTTTTTTATTTTTAAATGAAATTTTTTTTCAGAAAAGTGCTTAGTTGAAAATAAAAAATAATAATTACCTAAGTTATAGCGTGAAAAAATAAAGAATATGTAAAATTTATTAAGCTTACTATAATTTTAAAGTCATCGCTTGATAACAAATACAGAAAATGTAAATTGAGATAGATAAAAAATTATTTTAAGTTACAGCTTGATGAAAATGGGATGAAGATTCTAGGAGATGAAATATGGCATCATAATGCCATTAAATAAATATAGTTATCAGTTGGAAATTATTGGTTATAATATCAACTAATGATATCTTCGCATGTACAAAATCACATTAAAGTAATGATTCGTTATGCAATAAGAAATTTCCTATTTAAAAATACATTTAGATATTTTCAAACGATGACGTTGCCGATATGATATACTGTAAGCATGAGATTATAATATACGGCAAATGTAAATGAAGTGAATCATCAACATGAAATATCAAGAATTGGGTATTCGTTGACTACGAAACAAATATCAGCCACGTGATTATGAGATTATAGACATATATTTATATTGTGCGTACTTATTAAAAATGTGTACTAAAATGATAGATGTAAGAAATAAAAAATAAAAGAGTTACTAACATCTCTATGCAGGAAATATATGTTTATTAAAACATAAAAAGATTTAAAAAAAGAGACTAGTAGGGAATTCAATTGCGTACATTTATTTACTTATCTACTAAGTAATTTAAAAGACTGCTTGATAATTCAAAGAGTTTTAAATTAAATATAAAAGTAATATCTGTCATTCCTTTGCCATATACAATGTGATACATATATGTGAAATAATAAAAAAAGTTACCCGAAACCCCCATGTCATGCATGATTATTTATTTATGTAATGTGAATGCGTATGCTTGCGGCAAACTTTGCCCCGGTACCAGTTTTGCATTGCAGGGTTCTTCATGGATGCGAAACTTGAGATCTTTCAGATTATAATTTTGACTTTGTCTCGGTCAGATTCAAAGTTGCGTGATCCTGATGACATCATAATAATGTGACATCATAATAATACGACAAACAAATATATTTCGTGTGTTAGGGAAATATATTATGTAATACCAATAATTATATAAATTTTATATTAAAAATATTATGTAATAAATTTTTACAATATAATCGATGACATTAGCGTGATTATTTAATCAATAAAGGAATAAATTATTCCAAATCACAAAGGTAAAAAATGTGAGGAAGGAAAAAGTGGGACGTAAATTCAGTAATTTTTATTTCCTAAAAAAGATACTCTTTGGATTGATAGTAACGTAAGTATTTTCAAATAAGAGAATGAGATTTCGAATCTCAGTCTCGATAGTTTTGGGAGTCTAACTTTCACTCAACAGACGGCGCTAAAATGAAATCAAGAAAAAGGCGGGAAAATTTCAAAACCATTTTGTCAATTATAAGATAGCCACGAAAGTCACGTGATCGAGAAAAGTTGAAGATAGGGCCAAGTGACCAAACACAAGATAGCAGACGGATGACATTATATTGTCAAGATGATCCTGTGCCATAACGTTGCAGGGTCAAGATGATATATACACGGGTGTGACATGATCACCGAGGCTGTGTTACACTCATTGCCAGCTGTCTCTGACACGCGTATTCCTCATCACGAGTGAGCGTGACCTAGGAATGAGACGTGCTTGCCGGGACGTGCTGTCTAGAAACAACTTGAAAAGGTTATAAAATGCTAGAAGAGGATAGAAAATATTAGAAATAACCCAAGAAATGGGTATGGAAGCCGGATGTAAAAACCACAAATGTCAATGAAAAAAAGTAAAAAATAACAAAAATTTAACTGAAAAACCACAAAAAGGTCTGGCAAGCAGCCTGAACAGGGAAGTTTCCCCATTTTCTCTCAATTTCGTTTCAAAAAACGCTTAGGGGAGAACGTGGGTGTGAATTCAATTTCCCCTCATTGCCAGCTGGCACTGGCCCTGCCGTCAAGAGTAGCCCCTTAATATATATATATATATATATATATATATATATATATATATATATATATATATATATATATATATATATATATATATATATATATATATATATATATATATATACCAACAAACCTTTATGATAGTTGATCTTATATGCATGTTCCAAGTACTTCAAGTTGGTCTGTAGACGTTTGTTCAGTGTAAATACATATACATCCATCAGGACAATCAGCACCAGCGAATCCTCCACAATAATGTCCTTTGCACTGCAAAAATATATTAAATGACAAAGACAGATTCTCGTTAAATGCTAGGCATGCAAGGGATGCCTTTAAATATATATATATATATATATATATATATATATATATATATATATATATATATATATATATATATATATATATATATATATATATATATATATATATATATATATATATATATATATATATATATATATATATATATATATATATATATATATATATATATATATATATATATATATATATATATATATAATATATATATATATATATATATATATATATATATATATATATATATATATATATATATATTTAATATATATATATATATATATATATATATATATATATATATATATATATATATATATATATATATATATATATATATATATATATATATATATATATATATATATATATATATATATATATATATATATATATATATATATATATATATATATATATATATATATATATATATATATATATATATATATATATATATATATATATATATATATATATATATATATATATATATATATATATATATATATATATATATATATATATATATATATATATATATATATATATATATATATATATATATATATATATATATATATATATATATATATATATATAACAGACACCCTTTAAAAAAAAAAAAATCTAAATGATGGCCTCAACAAAAGTAACCTCAGAGAAGTCCCGGGGGGCGGCTTCCAAATGTATCCCCTCATCCACCCCTTCCCCTATTACCACTTGGGAGTTGGTGGCCTTCGGTAATGGGGTTGATGCCACCAAGAAGCAGCTGCCGGCTTGTCCTGATGCAGGGTCTATTTTTTCATTAATTTCTACAACATTAGCGGTCTGCACTTCAATTTCCACTTTGTTGAACATCACCTTTCTTCTTCTAGACCTCACCACTTATTCTTGACCGAAACTCAGATGTTTGAGAGTTCTGATAACAAACTCTTTTATGTTTCTTAATATTGTCTCTATCCTCAATTTTCAGTCAAGAGCGGTTGTTGTGCATACGTTCGCAACGATGTCGTTTGTTCTCGTGTCTCTAATTTGGAGTCTTCCGAATTTTCCACTTCATGGCTTAGGCTCTCTTGCTATTCTACGACTAAATTCATTTCTTCAGTTTATTTTTCTCGTAATTCTAATGACTATCCTAAATTCTTCGACTATTTAAACTCCAAAATAGAGCACATTCTCTCTTCTCCTTCTTTCTCTGAAATCATCATATTAGGTGATTTCAATGTTCACCACCGCCAATTCCTTTCTTCTAGTTCTCATGATACAGCTGTTGAACGTGCCTTCCATATTGCTATCCAAAACGACTTTGAGCAGTTGGTGCAGCTCCCTACTCGTATCCCTGATCGTCTTGGGGATGAACCAAACATTCTAGATCTGTTCCCAACTTCTAATCCTTCTCCTTATATTGTTAAATTCTTTCCTCCTCTGGGTTCCTCCGATCACCATCTTATCTCTGTATCCTGTTCTATCTCTTCAAGTCTTCCGCAGGAAAATCCCCCTTCTATTGAAAGGAACTTTTGTGGCATTTCGGAGCCGCAAGCTGGTCGGATTTGCGGTCGTACTTCTTCGATTTCCCGTGGAATGATTATTGCTTCCGAGGGAGGGGTCCCTCGGAGTGGGCAGAACGCATTACCGAGGTGATTCTCTCAGGCATGGAGGTGTACATTCCATATTCTTTCTATTCTACTATACTTAGCAAACCTTGGATTAACTCTGCTTGTTCTCGTGCTATTCGCCGCAGGGATGTTGCCTTTTGGGATTACCGTCGTCTTCAAAATCCTTAAAATCACGCTACTTAAATTTCATCCCGGAATTGTGCAAAATCTATCCTTCATAACACTAAAAACTCATTTTTCCGTAGAAAATGCAATAATCTTTCTAGTTCCTCTTCTACAAGTTCTTTCTGGCATTTTGCAAAAAATAACTCTAACTTTGCTTCTTCCTCTTTCCCTCCTTTAATATCTTCCGACGATACAACTGCTGTTTTACCTTCTTCTAAAGCTGAATTCTTCGCTCAAACTTTTGCCTCTAATTCAACCTTAGGCGATTCCGGAGCTATTCCTCCTCCTTCAATCCCCTGTAACTCAATTATGCCTAAAATTAGAATTTCTTCTAAAGATGTCATTTTTGCTCTCACTGAGCTTAATACTAAGAAGGCGTACGGTCCCGATGGTACGGTCCCTGTGGTTCTCAAAACTTGTGCTTCTGAGCTTGCACCCTGCCTAGGTAAACTTTTTCGTCTTTGTCTCTCTACTTCAACCATCCTTTCTTGCTGGAAACGTGCGCTCATTCAGCCTGTGCTGAAGAAGGGGGACCCCTGTAAACCCTCCAACTACCGTCCTATTTCTTTGACCTCCGTTCTCTCTAAAGTTTTCGAATCTATCCTTAACAGGAAGATTTGGAAACATCTCAATTCTTCGAATCTTATCCTTGATTGCCAGTATTGCTTTCTCAAGAAAAGCTCCACTAGGGATTGTCTTTTCTTTCCCTCTAACTCTTGGCCCTTCGCTCTTCGGCATTTTTGTGAATCCTTTGCTATCGCGCTGGACATTTCGAAAGCCTTCCATAGAGTCTGGCACAAAGCTTTAATTTCTAAACTCCCATCATTCGGTATCTATCCTTCTCTCTGTGATCTTCTCTCTAATTTCCTTTCCGGTCCTTCTATAGCAGCTGTTGTAGACGGCCACCGGTCTTCCTTTAAATCTATTAATAGTGGTGTTTCTCAGGGTTCTGTCCTATCCCACATACTTTTTCTACTTTTCATTAATGACCTTCTCTCTATTACCTCATCTCCTAAACACTCCTATGCTGATGATTCCATCCTTCAATATTCCTTCCAGTTTGAAAAACGTCCCACCCAACAGCAGTTGATAGACTCGAGAAGGGTAACCTTGGAACAACTAACCTCTAATCTTTCACGTATTTTAAATTTGGGCAGAGAAAGCATGGTTGTTTTCAATGCCTCAAAAACTCAATTCCTTCATCTCTCCACTCGACACAATCTTCCATATAACTATGATATTTTCTTCGAAAACACACAACTCAAGCCTTCATCTGTTCTTAATATTCTTGGTGTTTCTTTTTCTCGTGATCTTTCTTGGAAAGATCACATTACTCCTCTTTCTAAACAAGCTTCTAAGAGGTTGAGTGTTCTGAGGCGCCTTTGTGGTTTTTTTACGCCACCCCAGTTGATTGCTCTGTATAGAGGTGTTGTTCGCCCCTGTATGGAGTATGCTTCGCACATCTGCGGTGGTTCCACACATACAGCTCTCCTAGAGAAGGTGGAGTCTAGAGCTTTTCGTCTCATCAACTCTCCTGCTCTTACTTACTCTCTTCAATCTCTTTCTGCCCGTCGAATTGTTGCGTCACTCTCTCTTTACTATCGCTATTACAACAGATACTGATCTTCTGAACTCTCTCGTTGCATACCTCCTCCATTGAGAAGGGCTCGTGCGACACTCCTTTCTACACAGTCTCATCTTACCTCTGTTCTACTCTTCGACCTCAAACTTAACCGCTTAACTTTCAAACGCCGTGTATCTGGAGACGTCGTCCTCCATCGACCAGGATAGATCTTTCCCAACTCCGGTGGAATTTGGTAGGCCTCTGGCCTTTGCCCACCATAGGAGAAATATATATATATATATATATATATATATATATATATATATATATATATATATATATATATATATATATATATATATATATATATATATATATATTGGGATCAGGGAGTTGGACAGAGAAATGGCGAGACTGTGAAGAAAGTCGTGTCGCACGAGCCCTTCTCAATGGAAAAGTTATGCCACGTGAGTCGAAAAGCAGTGTTGTTACGCAACAAGTCGACGGGCAGAAACAGATTGGAGAGAGTTAGTAACAGCAAACGAGTTTATAAGACGGAAAGCTCTAGAATCCATCTTTTCGAGAAGAGATGATTATGTGAAACCACAGCAGATGTGTAAATCATACTCCAAACAGTCGTGAAGAACAGGGTCGAACAACACCTCTATAAAGAGCAAACAACTGGGGTGTCGTAAAAAAATCACGAAAGCCCCTTAGAACACCTAACCTCTTAGAAGTTTATTTAGGAAAAAAAGTAATATGATCCTTCCAAGAAAGATCAAGAAAAAAAAAGAAACACTTAGATTATTGATAACAGATGGAGTTCTGAGTTGAGTGTTTTTGAAGAAAATGTCATAGTTGTGTGGATGGTTGAGTCCAGTAGACAGATGTAGGAATTTAGTTTTCGAGGCGTTGAAAACGACCATGTTTTTCCTGCCCCAATTTAAAATACGATGAAGATCAGAGGTCAGTTACTCTTATGCGACCCTTCGTTCTTCATTTAATTGGTGTTGGAATGGGCCTCTTTCAAAGTGAAAGGAGTAATGAAGGGTGGAGTCGTAATCGTAAAAGTAAAAAGGTGATGAAATAATAGATTGAAGGTAATTATTGAAAAATAGAAAAAGATTTGGAAATATTACAGATTTCTGAGGAACACCTTCCGTTGTAGAACTACCGGAAAGGAAATCATGGAGAAGGTCACATACAAAAGGATAGATTCCGTAAGAATGAAGTTTGGAAAATTAAATTTTGTGCCAGACTCTTTCGAAGGCCTTCGATATGTACAGCGCCACAGCGAAATATTTACCGAAACACAGAAGAGCAGAGAACCAAGAGTCAGGAAGATGGGAAAGATCACCAGTAGAGCATTCGTAACGAAAACCATAACAGCGATCAGAGAGAAGATTAGAAGAATTGAGGTGTTTTCAAATCTAACGTTAAGAATAGATTCGAAAAATTTTTTAAAATGCAGGTTAAAGAAATAGGACGATAGTTAGAAGGTTGAGATGATTCCCTTTCTTCTGCACATGCTGAATGTGCGCTCGTTTCCAGCAGGAAGGAAAAGTTGAAATAGAGAGACAAAGACAAAATATTTTATCAAAACAAACTGCAAGCTCAGAAGCACAAGTTTTGAGAATCACGGGAGGAACAACATTAGGACCATATGCCTTCTTAGTGTTAAGCTCAGAGAGAGCAGAAATGACATCTTTAAAAAAATACAATATAAGTCATAAATGAGATGGAGAGGGTTGAAGGAGGAGAAATAGGTTCTGAATCGTCTAAGGTAGTGTTAGAGACAAAAGTTTGAACGAAGAGTTCAGATTTAATAGAGGGTAAAACGCAGTTGTGCCGTCAGAAGATACTAGAGGAAGGAAAGAGGAAGAATCAAAGAGTAGACATTTTTTTTGCAATATGCCAAAAAAGGAGAGAGGAAGAGGAACCAAAAAGATAATTGCATTTACGATGGAGAATAGAGTTTTGGTATCTCGAAGAATAAATTTCGCACGATTCCAGAATGAAATGTAACTTGGTGAATTTCTGGAGTTTGAAGTTGACGGTAATCCCTGAAAGCAGCATCCGGCGCCGAATAACATGAGAACAACTAGAGTTAAACCAAGGATTACTGGGTTTAGTTAAAGGGAAAGAATTTAGAATGTACGCCTCTATGCCGAAGCGAATCACCTCGATTTTGTGCTCTGCACATTTCGAGGGATCCCTCTTACAGAAGCAGTAATCATTGCATGAGAAATTAGAGAAGTGTAGCAGACGTCTCCTCGCTGTTCCTTTGGAAGACTTGAAGAGACAGAGCAAGAAGCGGAGATCGGGTGAACCTAGAAGAGGTTAAAGTTTAATAGTATAAGGAGAAGGATAAGAGGTTAAGAAATGGTCAAATATGTTGGGTTCATCACCAAGGTGTTCAGTAATGCGGGTAGGGAGTTGCACCAACTGCTCAAGATTGTTTTGGATAGAAAAGTCGTAGGCGAGTTCACAGCTGAATTACTAGAACTGGATGAAGGCTATTGGTGGTGGTGAATATTGAAATCTCCTAAAATGATGTTTCTGAAGAAAGGAGAAGAAAGAATGTGCTCCATTTTGGAGTTTAAATACCCGTAGAACTTTTTATAGTCAGTAGAATTAGAAGATAAGTAGACAGGTCAAATAAATTTAGTAGTAGAACTGCAAGGGAGATTAAGACACAAAGTAGAGAATTCAGAAGATTCCAAATTAGAGACACGAGAAAAAAAACAATATCATTGCTCACAAATGTACAACAACCGCCTTTAGCTGAAAATTCAGAATAAATACGATAGGAGGTAACCGAGTAAAGTTTGCTGTCAGCTCACTCAAGCACCTGAGTTTTGATTAAAAACAAGAGACGAGGTTTAGAAGGAAGGAGGTTGTGTTCGATAAAGGGGAAATTCGAAAAACACCGGGAATATTGCAGAAATTAATAAAAAAAAAGAAGACTTTGAGCTGGGGCAAGATGGAAGAGAGTTCTTGGCTGAAACATCCACATGTGATAATAAGATGAGGGGTGGATGCCGCCTTTCCAAACATCTCTTTATATTTCGCCATTTTACATGTTTAAAAAAGGAAATGTATGCGTGAGCACTTGTAGATCTGTGGGAACATGTAAAGGAAAGAGCTGGAGTGGTAATGGGAGCATAGACACTTCAATATGAGGCGAGGGTACACTAGAGACCATCTGAGAAAGTGAAACGTGAAAAGGAACGAATCAAAGAGCAACGAAGTGAAACGGAATGGTCTAGCACATCCTATCACTCCGCAGGTTATGCCCATTCAAGGGGTACTTGGATAGCTGCAGACAGCGCTACGTCCTCAGAGGCTCACATAATTTCCCTCAGAGTTGGGATAAACCAACTATTTTTTTCAGATTAATGGCCGATTTATACGATTTATTTCACATGAAAATAATTGAAAGTTGGGAAACAGAAGAAGGAAGAGTGTTTTAGACTTTGTTTTTGAATATATGTAAGAAAAGTAGTTACGTTTGTGTTCAGAGAATGTATAAGAGTGTATGGTGAAGAAGGAGGATATAAACAACTAAAGGTTTTAGAAAACTTATGAAAAGTTCCTCTTCAAGAAAGGTTGACGAGAGTGAGTGAGAGCAGAAGTTTTTATAATTAAAAAAAACGTTAGACCCCAACTTATCAAGAAAAGCTGCGCGAGTGGAACAACCCACAGATGTGTAAGGCTTTCTTACTGTATTAGGCTAGCAACATATAAAGACTAACATGCCTGTCAAGAGGAAATAACTTGGGTGGCGTGAAGAAATTTGGAAGGAGCATCAGAACTTCCAGAATGGAGAGTCAGAAAGGAAGAAAAGATTATCAATTCAAAATTTTTTCTGGAAGTCATACTAGTGAACTGAGATAAGGTTAGAAAATTGAAGATTTTCCAAACTTTCCTTCTGAGGATAGATTCAAAAAATTGGATGAGCTCACGTTTTCAGAAATAAGGAAATGCTAAAGTGAATATCGAAAGACAAATTAATAAATTAATAAATTAACCAATGATGTTAACAAATATCACACTATATAACCAAACGTTAATTAAAGTTAACATGTAATATAATCAGTTATTTAATAAATTTAATCAATCAGGTAATTCATTCACGACATCAGAAAATAAGATAATGTATGTGTCAAAAATTGATTTTTAAGATCTGCTGCAACCATGACTAAAGGACTGGAAAAAA
>SEYY01013144.1:20000-22500 GCA_009176605.1 Armadillidium nasatum
AAATTGTTCTTATTATTATTATTATTATTATTATTATTATTATTATTATTATTATTATTATTATTATTATTATTATTATTATTATTATTATTATTATTATTATTATTATTATTATTATTATTATTATTATTATTATTATTATTAATTATTAATATTATTATTATTACTATTGTTATCATTATTATTATTAGTATTGTTATTATTATCAATATTATTTCTCTTTATTATTAATGTTATTATTATTATTATTTTTATTATCTTTATTATTATGTAAACAAATTCTGTTAAACACATATATTAACACACATACACATACAAACATACATACATACATATTTGATGATTCCGTAGAGGCGGATTTTATTTTCAATTTCATGGTTTTCCTCTTATCACATTCTTTATTCCAATTTGTTGTTGTTATTTTTATTATTATTATTAATATTATTATTATTATTACCATTATTACTATTATTATTACTACTATTATTATTACATAAATAAAAAGTTTCAAACACAAGTAGCCAAAACAAAACAACTTGCTCAATGTATCGTTCTATTTTAATTTGAAATCTTTAGTATTGTTTTCAACATTACATTCTTTACTTTTTACTTGTCTCGGCACTATGTTTTTGCCTATATCAAACTCCAAACAGCCAAACACACTTACACACGCAAGCACAAACACATACGCACACTCACACGCGAACGCACAAGCACATGCACACGAACACGCAACTACAAACTCGTAAACATATTCCAACAGACTTACTACTTTTCACTATCATACAAACATTATCCGCATTCAGTTTTCTAAATTAATTGTTATTGTTCTTCTCTCTCATCCTTATTATTATTATTATTATTATTATTATTATTATTATTATTATTATTATTATTATTATTATTATTATTATTATTATTATTATTATTATTATTATTATTATTATTATTATTATTATTATTATTATTATTATTATTATTATTATTATTATTATTATTATTATTATTATTATTATTATTATTATTATTATTATTATTATTATTATTATTATTATTATTATTATTATTATTATTATTATTATTATTATTATTATTATTATTATTATTATTATTATTATTATTATTATTATTATTATTATTATTATTATTATTAGAACTAATTGACATCACACGGTTTTATAAATTATATAACACAGCCCACTGGGCCTAACAACATTGAAAACAGAAATTCCACCTTATTAGATCACATTTGGGGAAACTTAAATTGCAATATGAAATCTTTTATCATCCAGACTGACCTTACGGATTACTTTCCTTGCCTTGTACAATGAAACTTAAATAAAACCAGTACCCTAACAACTATCAAATACAGAGAAAATAAAGAAACTAGAAATGGATTATTCATAGATAAAGTAAAAGATATTGACTTTTCTTCTATATTCAATGAACATAGACATAGACTCAAGATCCAGCACTTTCATCAATCAAATATATAGGTGTTATTATGAGGCTTTTAAAATTAAAACCAAGCAGTTAGGCTGTAAACGGGTTCATAATTCATGGTTAACACTAGGATCATTAAATTTAATAGATCAAAATCACAAACTCTACCGCAATTACAAAAGAGGAATCATCCCTCTTCAAATATATAACAATTATAGCACTCAATTAAAATCACCATTAAGAAAAAGAAAATATTACACTTATAAATTCTGCGAGGTAAACAATAATTCGAAAGGAACTTGGAGCCTCATAAACAATCTAATCAATGAGCACAAAGAGCAACATATCCACCAAATCAACCAATTATCAATAAATGGTGAAGTCCCAACTGACCAAAAGAAAATCGCAGATTCGCTCAACAGTTATTTTTTCAATATTGGAATAGAAATCTTAACAAATAGTTCAGCAGGTCAAACAAACTTTGAAACATTTTTACTTCAGTGCAATTCATATTTCACATTCAAAAACATTACTTTATTAGAAGTTCAAAATATAATACCTTGCTTAAAAAATAAAAAATGTGATATTTTGAGCTGTCCTAACAACAAATACAAACTCGTGACTGACATCATTTTCACTCCATTAGCTCACTTATACAATGTTTTAATGATTTTAGGTGTTTTCCCCTCTATCCTTAAAATTTCCCGCGTGATTCCTATGCTTAAGAAAGACGATTCCTGCCTCCCTAAAAACTATAGACCAATATCCATTGCATACACGATTAGGAAAATATTCAAAAAAATAATATTTGAGCAGCGCGACTAAATATTTCAATACAACTTCACTACTTAGCGATTTCCAGTTCGGCTTCAGAAAAGGGCGTTCAATTCGGACGCACTTATCTGTCTGACAGAAAAAACTTTACAAAAATTTAGAAAAAAAGATTCCTCCTCCCATCTGCTACTAGATTTCACCAAAGCGTTTGATTCAATAGATCACGATATCTTATTAACCAAACTAAAATGACTGGATTTCGATGGCCAAAACTTGCAGTGGT
>SEYY01013144.1:25000-27500 GCA_009176605.1 Armadillidium nasatum
CTTTGCTCACCGGAGGATATATATATATATATATATATATATATATATATATATATATATATATATATATATATATATATATATATATAATATATATATATATATATATATATTTATATATATAAATATTACTTTTTACCTTTCACACTTTCGTAGGATGGTGCCCATCATTATTCCCTCACAAACATATCCATTCCAACCTTTCATCCCATTTCACCACCACCCTCCATCTCACTCTATCCTCCGCAAGTCTACTACCCTTTTCTAAACTTCAATTCCTTCCACCAAAAATTTCTCTCCCTCTTTACCTCCATCTTCTCCTTTAACTTCCCCTCTACCTATCCCCATCCACCTCTGATCTAAGTACCATGCCCACCATTATGTTCTCATTCATTCTGCACATATATCCAAACCATTTTTCCACACCCTCTTCCTCTCTATCCACTTCACCCTTCTTCTATCTACCCATCCCTTATTTTTCATTTCTAATCCTATCAATCTTTCTCAATTTACATATCGCTCTCAAATCTTTCACCTCAAAGACATTCAAAAGTTTCACACCCACAGATTACAGAGGGAAAACAAATATTCGAACATTCTTACCTTTATTTCTTTCGAAATTTTTCCTCTCTTCCATACTTTTCTTAGACCCCCCAACGCTTTCATTCGATTTTCCACTCTATTCTCCATTTTTTTCCGTCACATCCACCTCCTCAAGTTTCCTTCAGCACACATCTACACTCCCTCTATTCCTCAATTCACATCTCATCTCCACCACTAACCCTCATAACTTGGTTGACTTTCAATCTCATGTTCACACATTTCCTCTCACTCTGTCACCAGTATTCTCAACTTTTCTCTAGATTCCAACACCAACACAACATCAACTGCAAAAAGTAAAACGTACAGATCCCATTGACCCTCCATATTTCTTAACTTAATGTCCTCCCCTTCTCTTTGCATTTCATTAACTACACCATCCATTAAAATATTAAAAAACCATGGCGACACTATTCACTTCTGTCACAATCTCACTCCTAAACTAAACCAATACGAAAATTTCTTTCTAACCCTCACTCTTGATCTACAATTCGCATAAAATGCTTTGATCCCTTCAAGTAATTTCCCTTTCAACCCCCTTTCCATTAGTATTTCGAACACCTTCCTCTTGCATACTCAATCGTATGCTTTTTCCAAATCCAGAAAACCTGCATACCCCATTTTATCTTTTTCATGGAATTTTTTGGCAATAAATCTCTGTGTGAACACCTCGTCCAAACATCCACCACCCTCCATAAAATCCCCATGTTCCTCATACATTTCCTCGCTTGTCAATTTTTTCATTCATGCCAATATCAACACCTTCCTATAAATCTTTACTATCATGCTCAAACCATCTTTTCACTTTTTCCTTTCTGTATGTGTACAATGTAAGAGTCCTGTCACTACTGAAGCACAATGTCTTCTCTCCGACACACAAATAACATTTTGACCAGCCAATAAATCAACTCTCTAGGGCCCTCCTTTATCATCTCTCTATATATACCATCCATTCGTTCAAACAGTCGTTGTGCTCATGTTAGCGTTGCTTGACTTTCGTTGGTTGTTTCTGCAACCCAGAAGCACCCAGCAGAATGTCATTGTAGCCGCAGTATGGGTTCCATGCACCCTTCTATGAACTCATATATATATATATATATATATATATATATATATATATATATATATATATATATATATATATATATATATATATATATATATATATATATATATATATATATATATATATATATATATATATATATATATATATATATATATATATATATATATATATATATATATATATATATATATATATATATATATATATATATATATATATATATATATATATATATATATATATATATATATATATATATATATATTAAAATAAATTATTTCCTTATTCATACTATCCAAAAAATAAATCAAACATATCAAATTAATAACTTTCAAAATTTTGAACATCCGCATTTAATTTCGGATGACGAAATTGCAAAATCATGAACTGCGGATGTCAAAATTTATACAGATGTTTAAGCATGCGGATATCATATATATGATACTATATATATATATATATATATATATATATATATATATATATATATATATATATATATATATATATATATATATATATATATATATATATATATATATATATATATATATATATATATATATATATATATATATATATATATATATATATATATATATATAGGGAAAAAGACAATGTAAGGTAACACGGTCCATGTCAGCCATTATGCTGTGAGTTAATAATAATAATAATAATAATAATAATAATAATAATAA
The DNA here is from genome assembly GCA_009176605.1 of Armadillidium nasatum. Classification (NCBI taxonomy): domain Eukaryota; kingdom Metazoa; phylum Arthropoda; class Malacostraca; order Isopoda; family Armadillidiidae; genus Armadillidium; species Armadillidium nasatum. The sequence goes on from SEYY01013144.1 coordinate 27,368, forward strand.
TAATAATAATAATAATAATAATAATAATAATAATAATAATAATAATAATAATAATAATAATAATAATAATAATAATAATAATAACAAATAATATAATAATAATAATATAATAATTAATAATAATAATAAAATA
>SEYY01013144.1:30000-39702 GCA_009176605.1 Armadillidium nasatum
CACCAAGCAGTAGAAAGTTCAAATGCAAAAATAATTCTAATTCCTTCTGCTACATATGTGAAAATTTTACACTCATTTTTTCAACGATCTAATATGACTAACCGTAAAAAGAGCTTACTTAGCCTATTTTGGCATATAACTGGGGTTCAACATAAATCGTGGGATCACTAAATGCATTGTTAAACTGCGACACTGGATTTAGGATTCAAAATACCATTTGGAATTCCTTAGTAAGATATTGATTTCATAAAAGCTACGTAATTTAATCAATTGTATACCGTGACTTACATAAATTTAATTGTAACTTAGGTACATAAGTAAAAATTTACAGAATATTTTTTTAAAAATTTCAAGTATTGCAAAAGTTAGAAACGCATATAAATATTAAACCTTTGGGTTATAACTTTTGATAAAATTAATGAAATCAAGCCTCTCGTCATTTTTATATTTTTTTCTCATATAAGGTGTGGTGAGAGCCTACTAGCCACGAGACTGGTTGCTATTTTCGATATGCCAAGACTTTGGTCTTCATCAAGGAAAATAAACATTGTTTCGAGTGCTCAAATTTCGACTCCGACATAAGACATGTTCAACATTCAAAAGAGATTCCCATTCCAAAATTTAAGATTTTGACAACTCAAGAATTAGATAAAGATGCTTCTGGAGATATTGTCATGCACTCTGAGGATTCAGACACCGATTTTGACCCCATCATATTTGAAAGTCAAAACAATCAGCAAAATTTTGACCAGGCAGACCCATATAAAAATGTCCATAGGTTTTGTTGCAAGTTTTATAGGACCTTATGTCTACCAATGGGAAATACGCAGGCCACATAGATTTTTCGGCACAGAGGCGAAAATCGTATTGGTAATGATATGGGTCTTATAACCTCCAAATAAAACCGCAGAAATTGTTAAAACACAAGTGAAACATTTTATAGAATCTTTACCTCCAATTCCCTTTCATTATTTCAGGAATGATTTCTAAAAGCAATTCTTGCCTTTGGAATTTAAAAATAAAACAAATCTTTACAGGATTTATAAAACAGATTTTTGCTCTCGAGAGGATACCAAGCCTGTTTCGGAAAAGGTATTTAATAAAAATTTTAAAGAGCAGGATAATATTGGTATACATGCACCGAAGAAAGATAAATGTGTTATTTGAGAGGGGAGCCGTGAATGTGATACCTAGTCTGAAAGTTATTTAAAGCACATAAATGAGAAAAAATTGCATTCTCTCTGTGTAAAGCGCTTCAAGTTAGATGAAAAAGTGATCCTGTTTTCTTTTGCGTCTCATTCAACCTACAAAAGGTTCTGAATACTCCCCATGGCAAAAAAACATGTTACTTTACTAATCAAGAAGTACTCGATGTACAATTTTACATTTTACGAAAGTGGTACGCTGAATGGTTATCGAGATCTTTGAGGAGAGTTGGACGGTAAAAGAGACTAATGAAATATGTCCTAATGTAATTTATTGTCTTAATGACTTACAGACCCGAATTCCACAGCTAAAATTAATTTCATTATTTTGTGATTGTTGTTTGGGACAAAATAAAAACAGGCAAATGCTTGAATGCTTCACACTTTTGTTGAACAGATGACTTCAGTAAAATAAATAAGATATAGATACAGAAAAAAATGACTCCATGCATTTTGTCATGGAGGCTAAATATAGAAAAAAAATTGTATGGGCATCAAGCGAGTTGCAACTATCATAAACAACAGCAGAATTAATCTGAGGTTTTATAAAGTGGTTGTTCGGACCTTTTAAGGATCTCCAAGATTAGAAGCAAATACAAGAAAAGTCATTAAGTGCCTGCCAAATGTGGATTGGAAAAAGATAAAAATAATATAAAAATAAGTCAAATTTCATTTTTTAATGGCTACGATTAGGAACCGACCGGGGCCCCCGCCCCGGCCCCGGCCCCGGCTAAAAATCAGGGAAAACCGGGGTTTGACAGCCGGGGTTAAAATGGGAAATTATACTTGAGGGGACAATCAAATTTAATTTTTTTTTTTTTTTTTAAATTTTCAGCCGATTCTCCTGAAATTTTCAGTGTATATAGCTTTTCTCTTTTTCTAGTGTTTTCTTAGAGAAGTTTATGAAGAAGAGAAGATTTTAAGCCTGTGAAAAAAAAATTAGAAATAAATAATAATTCCCAATAAAATGAAAAAAAAAAATCAAATTTTATGGTAACAAAATATTTAAAATTATTAAACTTGTAAGTAAATTTGTGTGAAGTTTAAAAGCAGGAGGTCTATTAAATTAAATGAATGAATTCATTCGAGTAAAAATCACAAAACTTAGGTCTTTGACTTTAAAATCTTCTCTGAAGAGTTTGGATTTTTGATTGCGCCTATCCAGATCTTCACCCCTAGGAAAGGTCTTCTTTTCAATAGCTGCAAGGAGAGAAAAATCTCTCAACTGCTTACAATTTCTAACAACAGAATTCCTGCTATAGGAAAAATAACCTCGCATAGGTCCCAAGAAAAGATTATAAAGGAGTAGCTACCTGACAGGCATCAGCTTACTGAGTTGGACTGTGACCACATATATATATATATATATATATATATATATATATATATATATATATATATATATATATATATATATATATATATATATATATATATATATATATATATATATATATATATATATATATATATATATATATATATATCGAAACAATGCCTAATTACTTCGTCTTTTCCTTTATGTTCCAAGTAGTAGTAGTAGTAGTAGTAGTAGTAGTAGTAGTAATAGTTGGTGGTGGTCGTGGTGGTCATTATTTTGCTATTCTTATAATGGTCTTGTTATGACGTAAAATGAGTGAATATGATTATGATTCAAGGTTACAATAACACTCCATTATTTTATTGTTTTTTGAAACACCTTACATTTTTAACACTGTAAATCAAAGTTTTATATATATATATATATATATATATATATATATATATATATATATATATATATATATATATATATATATATATATATATATATATATATATATATATATATATATATATATATATATATATATATATATATATATATATATATATATATATATATATATATATATATATATATATGGCATCCGCATCCGCATCCGCATGCGCGGATGCATCCGCAAAAAATCAACATCCGCATCCGCATTTTCGAAAATTCAACATCCGCATCCGCATCCGCATCCGCACTTTCGAAAATTCAACATCCGCATCCGCATCCGCAAAATCCAACATCCGCATCCGCATCCGCATCCGCAAATGAGAAAATTAGACATGCGATTCATCACTAATATATATATATATATATATATATATATATATATATATATATATATATATATATATATATATATATATATATATATATATATATATATATATATATATATATATATATATATTATTTTTTTTTTTTTTTTTTATTGTCTCCTCCGGTGGGCAAAGGCCAGGAGGCCTACCAAATTCCACCGGAGTTGGGAAAGGTCTATAATCATGGTCGATGGTGGCCGACGTGTCCAGATACACGGCGTTTGAAAGTATGCAAGTCAAAGGAAGTTGGGAAAACAGATGAAGGGAGTGTGTTCCAGACTTTACCAGTAGAGTATATGTAAGATTGAGCATAGCGGTTAAGTCTGGGGTCGGAGAGTTGGACAGAGAAAGGATGAGACTGTGTAGAAAGGCGTGTCGCACGAGCTCTTCTCAATGGAGGAGGTATGCAACGAGAGAGTTCAGAAGAGCAGTGTCCATTGTAATAGCGATAGTAAAGAGAGAGTGACGCAACAATTCGACGGGCAGAAAGAGATTGAAGAGAGTTAGTAAGAGCAGGAGAGTTGATGAGACGAAATGCCCTAGACTCCACCTTCTCTAGGAGAGCTGTATGTGTGGAACCACCCCAGATGTGCGAAGTATATACTCCATACAGGGGCGAACAACACCCCTATACAGAGCAAGCAACTGGGGTGGCGTGAAGAAATTCTGAAGGCGCCTCAGAACACCCAACCTCTTAGAAGCTTGTTTAGAAAGAGAAGTAATGTGATCTTTCCAAGAAAGATCACGAGAAAAAGAAACACCAAGAATATTAAGGACAGATGAAGGCTTTGAGTTGGGTGTTTTTCGAAGAAGATATCATAGTTGTGTGGAAGATTGTGTCGAGTGGAGAGATGGAGGAATTGAGTTTTTGAGGCATTGAAAACAACCATGTTTTCTCTGCCCCAATTTGAAATACGGGAGATAGATCAGAGGTTAGTTGTTCCAAGGCTACCCTTCTCGAGTCTATCAACTGCTGTTGGGTGGGACGTTTTTCAAAATGGAAAGAATAATGAAGGGTGGAGTCATCAGCATAGGAGTGGATAGGAGATGAGGTGATGGAGAGAGAAGGTCATTAATGAAGAGTAGAAAAAGTGTTGGGATAGGACAGAACCCTGAGGAACACCACTATTAATAGATTTAAAGGATGAACGGTGGCCGTCTACAACAGCTGCTATAGAACGACCGGAAAGGAAATTAGAGAGAAGGTCACAGAGAGAAGGATAGATACCGAAAGAGGGAAGTTTAGAAATCAAAGCTTTGTGCCAGACTCTATCGAAGGCTTTCGATATGTCCAGCGCGACAGCAAAAGATTCACCGAAATGCCGAAGAGCGGAGGACCAAGAGTCAGAGAGAAGGGAAAGAAGATCACCAGTAGAGCGTTTCTTACGAAAGCCATACTGGCGATCAGAGATAAGATTAGAAGAATTGAGATGTTTCCAAATCTTCCTGTTAAGGATAGATTCGAAAACTTTAGAAGAACGGAGGTTAAAGAAATAGGACGGTAGTTAGAGGGTTGAGAGGGGTCCCCCTTCTTCGGCACAGGTTGAATGAGCGCACGTTTCCAGCAAGAAGGGAAGGTTGAAGTAGATAAGACAAAGACGAAATAGTTTACCAAGGCAGGGTGCAAGCTCGGAAGCACAAGTTTTGAGAACCACAGGAGGAATACCATCAGGACCGTACGCCTTCTTAGTATTAAGCTCAGAGAGAGCAGAAATGACATCTTTAGAAGAAATTCTAATTTTAGGCATAATTAAGTTAGAGGGGGTTGAAGGAGGAGGAATAGCTCCGGAATCGTCTAAGGTTGAATTAGAGGCAAAAGTTTGAGCAAAGAGTTCAGCTTTAGAAGAAGGTAAAACAGCAGTTGTGCCGTCGGAAGATACTAAAGGAGGGAAAGAGGAAGAAGCAAAGTTAGAGTTGACATTTTTTGCAAAATGCCAGAAAGAACGTGAAGAAGAGGAACCAGAAAGATTATTGCATTTTTTACGGAGAAAAGAGTTTTTAGTGTTACGAAGGATAGATTTTGCACGATTCCGGGATGAAATATAAGTTGCGTGAGTTTCTGGAGTTTGAAGACGACGGTAATCCCTGAAGGCAGCATCCCTGCGGCGGATAGCACGAGAACAAGCAGAGTTAAACCAAGGTTTGTTAGGTTTAGTAGAAGGGAAAGAATATGGAATGTACGCCTCCATGCCAGAGAGAATCACCTCGGTTATGCGCTCTGCACACTCCGAGGGACCCCTCCCACGGAAGCAATAATCATTCCATGGGAAATCAGAAGAAGTACGAACCGCAAGTCAGACCAGTTAGCGGCACCGAAGTGCCACAAACGTCTCCTTTCCGTAGAAGGGGGTCCGTTCCTTGCGGAAGACTTGAAGAGACAGGAGAAGATACAGGAGATAAGAAGGTGATCGGATGAACCCAGAGGAGGAAAGAGTTTAACAGTATAAGGAGAAGGATTAGAAGTTAGGAAAAGGTCTAGAATGTTGGGTTCATCTCCAAGACGATCAGGGATACGAGTAGGGAGTTGCACCAACTGCTCAAGGTTGTTTTGGATAGAAAAGGAAGGCGACGTTCACCAGCTGGATCATGAGAACTAGATGAAAGCCATTGGCGGTGGTGAACATTGAAATCACCTAATATGATGATTTCAGAGAAAGGAGAAGAAGAGAGAATGTGCTCTATTTTGGAGTTTAAATAGTCGAAGAATTTAGCATAGTCAGTAGAATTAGGAGATAAATAAACTGAACAAATGAATATATATATATATATATATATATAATATATATATATATATATATATATATATATATATATATATATATATATATATATATATATATATATATATATATATTCCATACAAACTTAGAATTTATGAAAATACTTTTTCATTTTAATTTACTCTCAAGTTCCAAGTGGTAAAAGTATTAATTAACGAGTGTCTCACTAAAATCTTCAAACCCACTCTTCATTTTCCAATTGTACCCAAACAAAAAATAGACTTAAAACTTCTGTTTATATAGGATCACTTACATCTCAATTTAATAGAAATGTTCTTACTATATTTGAAATTACATTCCCGCAACGCCAGTTCATTCTCATATATTATAACTCCCTCTCAATTTATAATTTCTTCAGGCACAAAGAATTTCACCCAATGCTCAGATCTTCATTAGTTTATTTATTTAAGTGTGCCAGCTGTAATGCGGCATATGTAGGCCAAACTGGTCTACATTTGAAAGTAAGGATTGATAAGCATAGAGGAGTTTCCTTTAGAACAGACCATACTCTTTGCTCTCCTGTACACTCTGCAGTAAAAGACCATAGAAATACCCACCCTTTTTATTCATTAATTTTCTGTGTTCATTAATTATGGAGAAATCGGAAGAAGAAAAAGAGTGGCTATCTCCATGGTCTCTTATGGCAGATTGTTCAGGAGAGGAAAGAGGAAGGTCAGTTCTGAAGGAAACTCCTCTATGCTATCAATCCTCACTTTTAAATGTAGACCAGTTTGTCTACATATGCTGCATTACAGCTGGCACACTTAAATAAATAAATTAATGAGGATCTGAGAAGCATTGGGATAGATTCCTTGTGTCTGAAGAAAGTGTGAATTGAGAGGGAGTTCTAATTTGTAAGAATAAACTGGCACTGGGGGATTGTAGTGTCAAGTACAGTAAGAATATTTTTAAGTTGGGATGTAAGGAACCCTAAATACGGAAGTTTTAGATATATTATTAACTTAGGAACAGTAGGAAAATGATGAGTAGCTCTAAAGATATCAGCAAAAAACTCGTTAATGCTTTTTCCACTTGGAACTTAGGGAATAAATGAAAATGAAAAAGAATTTTAATAAAAATGCCAGTCAGAGCAAATTTTAAATGCTCTAGAGATTCTAGATCTTAGACCTGATAGAATAAACTATCTTTAGGAGAGTTAATATCTATATATATATATATATATATATATATATATATATATATATATATATATATATATATATATATATATATATATATATATATATATATATATATATATATAAATAATATATATTGCCAAAATAGTTTGTGGCAAGAAAGGTAGAAGTAGGTTTTTTATAAACAGATGTTTTAAATATGTTGTTAATATGCGTAACATATACATCTAGAAAAAATAGGGAATTATTAACTTCTTGTTCCATAGTGAATCTCATGCTGTTATGTCTCATTCATATACTGTAGAAGCATATTGGCATGAGCTTTTTCCTTGAAAACTACGAAGCAGTCTTTCATGTAGCGGTGATACATCTAGAAAAAATAGGGAATTATTAACTTCTCTTCCATAGTGAATCTCATGCTGTTATGTCTCATTCATATACTGTAGAAGCATATTGGCATGAGCTTTTTCCTTGAAAACTACGAAGCAGTCTTTCATGTAGCGGTGATAGAGAAGGGGTTTGAATAGAGTGGGGCATTGCTTGATCCACTGATTTTTATAATAGCAGAGAAAGCTATATGCAAAAGCAGGACCTAAAGGAGAGCCCATAGCCATACCATCAATTTGGATATAGTTCCCCGTCGAAAAGAATGTATAATCTTCAACAGATAATTTTAAAAATTTGGGTAATGAGATGATCCATTCTCATAATGTTTTAATTGTTGTGAAATAATTCATTAGTTATTATGTTGATGGTTTCAGAAATCGGAAGATTTGCATAAAAAATTCAATATCAAAGCTTGTCATGAAGCAAGTGCCAAAAGAAGAAGAATTTAGGCAATTGATAAAGTCGATAGTGTCTGTTAATGTATACTGGTTTTCAGTTAGAGGATCTAAGATAGGAACTAAAAATTTGGCAAGACTGTAGTTAGGAGAGTTAATATATATATATATATATATATATATATATATATATATATATATATATATATATATATATATATATATATATATATATATATATATATATATATATATATTGTGATGCATTTTTGCATTCGCGTCCTCATCAAAATTGACATCCGCATCCGCATCCGCATCCGCATTTTGATCCGAAAAATTCCGCAGCATCCGCATCCGCATCCGCATCCGCAAATGAGAAAACGACATCCGATCCATCACTAATATATATATATATATATATATATATATATATATTATATATATATATATATATATATATATATATATATATATATATATATATATATATTATATATATATATATATCTTTATGTAGTTAATAATTTCGAAAAAAAATGCTAGTGTTAAAGTCAAACAAAGTTAAACCAGAACAAATAACGCGAAAATCCTGGGAGTCATTATAGATGAAAAATTAACATTTAAAGAAAACATAAACACACTAGCAAATAAACTCGCAAAATATATCTACAGTCGTGAACAAAAGTTCGTTCCTATTAAGCTGGAAATAAATATTTATATAAAATGGAGATTATTTCATAAAAGCTCAATTTTGAATTAAAAGAAAATAAAAACATTGAGCGGGGCTTAATTAAACTGTGATTGGCTGAACCTGAGATGATCTCCATTTTATATAAATATTTATTTCCAGCTTAAGAGGAACGAACTTTTGTTCACGACTGTACATCCTTGTTAAATTAGTAAAATCCATTCCACTGTATGTTCTACGCAAAATATATTTTGCACACATTCACTCCCACATACTCTACTGTCTCTCGATAAATGGAACAACACCTAAATCAAACACACGACAAATCACAACAATGCAAAACCGAATCATAAGACTTCTCTGCGGCAGTAGAGACTTTTATAGTCATACACCACCATTATTCAAAAAACTTAACATATTGCAATTTGATCATCTTCTCAACCTCTCCCTAAAGGAAACCATAAAGTAATAAATAAACACTTGCGAATTCCTAAAAACAAACCACCAAAACAATCAAATTGAAAGAGGAATAAACTTAAGAAACAACAATAACCTAAAAACGCCTTTGTACAGGCTCACTAAAGCACGACAAGCAGTAAGCTATACCTCCACCATTCTCTTTAACAGTCTCCCAGACGACATAAAAAATGAAAGATCAATAAAATCATACGCGCGCAAAATCAAAAAAAGGTACTTAAATTCGTATTGATCCATTATTATTATTGTTATTATCATTATTATTTTATTATTTATATTATTATTATTATTATTATTATTATTATTATTATTATTATTATTATTATTATTATTATTGTTTATTGTTTTTATTATTAGTATATATTATTAATTATTAATTATTAAAAATATTTTATTTATATTATTTTTATTATTATATTATTATTATTATTGTTATTATTATTATTATTATTATTATTATTATTATTATTATTATTATTATATTATTATTATATTATTATT